>JAQFYM010001771.1:0-29323 GCA_034694785.1 Agrenia bidenticulata | reverse complement strand
ATGTTTATTGAAATTTCATAATATTTTAAATGTTTATTGAAATTTCATAATATTTTAAATGTTTATTGAAATTTCATGAAAAAAATAAGTCCAGACAACATGGACATTGAAATCACTCAATTAAGTTAAATATCTAAAATGTATTCAAATTTTAAAAAATCTCCACAACTTCCTGGAGTTTTCATCATTCAAAATTTTCACTTTTTATCTTTCAATTTTCAAAATGTTCAAACTTTTCAAATTTTTAATTTTTCATGAAAATTATTCATTTTTTTGAAAATATGCCAACCCTGATCATTTGAAAAAAAGTGAAAAACTAAAGATTCATTTTTTGAAAAGATGTCAACCCTGTTTAGTATTGTGCAATGTTTTGACGCTTGACTTGTCCACATCGTTTTATTGACATTATTAAATTCGGAGTGAGATTTTTAAAAATTCAGATTTTTATAGGCATAAATGTTGTAGACAGTAATGTCTCTTGGCATAAATGTCGCAGGCATATTTGTCACAGGCATATTTGTCGCCAGGCTTAAACATCGCGGAATAAATGTCGTAGGCATAAATGTCAGGCATACATTTTTAAAATTAATTAATTATTATTAATTATTAATTATTAATTCAATCCAATAGTGGAGTATATTCTTCGTCAGTAGGATTCACCAAGAGCTTCCCAGAATCAAAGCGATTAGTTGGCCTTTGTGGAATTTTAGTAGGTGGGGGTGAGGTCATTGGAGGGGCTCTGTTTGGCTTGTTGGGAACTAGGACTGTGAAACATGGTAATTATTTTACAGTTGACAGTATTAGAGGCTTGTACACACTTATCAACTCTGATATACTTATTTACAAATTTTAACAAAATTAAATTTAACAGGACGGGATCCCATTGTCCTCTTGGGATTCTTGTGCCACACAGTTGCATTTTACTTAGCCTTCCTAAATTTACCTGATCTTAGTCCTTTAGGAGAGACGAGTGGTCATTCGTTTATTAAAGAACCGTCCGTCATGGTAGCCATGCTTTGTGCCTTTCTACTTGGTAAGTTTAAATCTGTATTATCGTATATTATCATACATTTGTATATGATCCATAAAAATTGTAATCACAAGTCATCATAATTTTATTATTGATTGTAATAGGATTTGGAGACTCGTGTTATAACACCCAAATCTACTCAATTCTTGGAGGCCTTTACCCAGACGAATCCGCCCCAGCGTTTGCCCTCTTTAAGTTCACACAATCTGCAGCCGCCGCAGCGTCTTTCTTCTACAGTTCAAAAGTAACCCTGAGAGTCCAACTCGGAATATTACAAACCTTTTGCGTCCTGGGTACATTCACCTTTTTCCTTGTTGAATGGGCTACAGTTAAAAAGCAAAGGGGATCAAGTCGGCAGGGAGACTCTTGTGCCGAAGATTATGACAATAAAGAGGATGAGTAGTCACACTGTTGGATTAATTAATTAATTAATTAATTAATTAAACAAAAACCATTAAATATCTCCAACTGTAATAGTCATATCGATAATTCTCCTGGTTTTATCACGGGATATTTACTAGCCCGTATTCACATTCCAAATCAATTTTTCTGTGAATTTACCTACCATTTTAAAATCATATTTCTTCCTGCATATACTTCCTTGAGAATTTAAAGTGGCCAAGGAGATTATATTATACGGAAATGCAAGGATTTCAGACTGAAGTTAGAGCCACAATGTGTTATGCATTTTAGACGTGGCTATTACTGATTAATTTTTAAATGATTCAATTCAATTCAATTGTAAATAAGGTCAGGATCAGGATGCTGTGAAAGTATTTAAAATGTGATATATGAAATTCGGGTACCGATTTGAATATGAATCATAGATGCTTTATCAGCAGTTTTTTGATAGATGCTGGTTTACAATGATCTATAATCCTTATGAAGAGATGTGAATAAATCAATATTAAGGTGTCATTGAAGGAATCTTATTTTTTAATCATTGTTTATGGTGACAGAGATCAATGTAAATCAGATACACAAAAGCTATCCAAGGTACTCGTAACTTAGATATATTGGTACAAATGAAACTTTTTTTTTAATTCCACCAAGTCATAGGACAACATTTTTACATTAGCGGATTCACAAGTTTAAAGTTTTCCTTCATATTTTGATAGCACAGTCAACATAGATCGTCGCCTCCAATAAAACAAATTACAAAGTAAAACTTCCAATCACAGAATATTATTTAAACAGCTTAAGTGCTGTAAGGATCATCTCCGTAAAAATCCTCATCACTACACTCCCCCTCTTCTGGCAAAGCCACAGGCTCAGGCTTGATTGGCATACTTACAACTGAGACCGCAACCTTTGACGGCTTCGACTTCGATGGACCAGGACTAACTACAGGCTGTTGGACTTCCAACTTCACCACCGGCTTGACATCGACCTCATTGAATTTTTCCATCGAATACTCAGCAGCCCGCTGTCGCTGATCATGTCGAAAAGTTTTTCTCTCCGATTTACTTAATCCTCGAGGGTGGAAAAGGACGATTTCACTTTCAAGCTTCCCTTTCGGGTCATAGCCTGCCTCGTAGCCATTACTTTCAGCCTCCCAATCTTCCGCTTCTTCTCCCCACACACTTTCTTCAACTTTTGGTTTTATATCTTTGTTCTTGTGTCGCTTCGAGTGTTTCTTATCCTTGTGACTGGACGACTCTTGGCTACGTTGACTTTCGATCTCCTTGCAAGCCTCAGCTTTCCTTTTCTGCTCTTCCACAAGTATTGCTTTAAACTCCTCTAAATAAAAAGAAAAAAGTTTATGCGTACAATCCATACTTTCGACCTACCTCAAATCGCCGATTGTGTATGACATTTAAATCCTACTCCTCGTAGCTACTTAATCGTTCATTAGTTAAACGTGAAACAACATTCAATCCCATGTCGAATTTGGACTATTTGGAGGAACTCTCCCTGCGGGAGAGATCCCGAATTCCATGTAGTTTGCTGCATATCATAATTTTCACCGCTGCAGAAAAGGCCTGTAAAATTGTGAATCTCTAGATCCATATTTTAGCAACCCCCGACGAACGATCCTCAAAGGTTATCCCTGCTTAACGGCATTCACCTACTGGCTAAAAGGACTAGATATAACAAAGACAACTTACCACTTTCGTGATACCTGACACTTTCGACAACATTGTACTGATCTTGGCATCGGGCCTCGTGAAAATCGATCTCAGGGGCAGGTACGTGATGAATAAAGTTGAACCTACATTGCTTCATATCAGCCTGCTTTCCACTCTCTTTCATAAATTTGACGTAATTTCTTCGGCATTTGTTCAGATGCACGATAAGCCTTGCATTTCTAATCAAAATAGCAAAACAATAAAAGATTATTCTATTTGATTTGTGGGGAATGCAAAATACAAGACTGCATTGCCGTAAAATTAAATTAAACTCACGTTACAACGTGGGCCAAATTGTAAGGACATTGCTGATAAGATTCCCCGTGTGAGAGAATAAAATCTCCAACTGGGAAAGCCATTTCAGAATTGTAAATTTTACCTGACCTTTGACCTAGATTACAGGGGGTTTTACTTTCTCTTAGTTTTAAATCTTGTCGATCAGATTAAACAATTTAAACTCTTTTATACCTAAACGTATGGTATCAATCGATGAATGACAAGCTAATTGACTAATTGTTGACAAAGGGTAAAAATATTAAATCAACAATGCAAACCTATATGTTACAACAGCTCCTTTCACCTTTAGATTTGTAAGTTGTATTGTAATGTATGTGGCTGGGAAATATATTTAAATTCATAAGTCAGTGGCAACCCCGGGGTTTCAGAAAATTGACAATGCACAATCAACTATGCTTACTTACATCCATCTGATACTTTTTGCTTACAGATACATAGACAAGGTAAAAACTCTGATTTCATAAGCGTGTATAATTTCATGGACAAAATTTTCTGATATTTTATTCAATTCAAAAGATGTGCAGATTTTTTTTTCATCATTTCATAATACAGTAATTAGAAGACAAATTCGATTTTATGAATTAGTAGATTAAATAATCTTTACGTGAGAATTTTTTTTTTAAATATGGAAGTTCCTGACCTGTAAAATATGAAGTTTTTCCAAGTTAGGATTGCCTTAGATTACTTTATTTTATGTTTATTTACTATATAAAATTGGAAGAGTGAGCAAAAAGTGTGGCACTGATTAAGTCACACCCGTCACAGGTTAAATGTAAAATAAATAAAGTTTCCAATTTTTCCATGAATTTGTTCCTTATCTATAATTTTGAAGGCAGAATTTGGATTAAAATGAACAATTTATTTTGAATTTATTTATACCGCAGATATGTCAGTACAATCATGGAGTATAAGGTAAACATTAAAACAATATATTAGTACCAACGAGTGAGTAATTTTTCGGCTTATCTCTAAAGTGCACTGTAAGCGCTTCATGAGGGTCATAAACTGATAATTAAGAGAGGATTTTGATTTGATATGATACTTTATGGTCCAATAGTTTCAAATCGCATTGTAGTTTGTTCTTCCAACCGTGACCGGAGACAGTGATAGATATAATATATAAGGACAATAGGATATGAGGGACTAACCGATTTGTGAACTGATTATTGCGGTTGATTGTCATACAAACACATAATTCCTCGTGGCGATTATCCACTCTTTAACAAAATCTTTAAACAGGACATGACCTATTTATTCCAAACAATTGCTAACGACTGTTAATCGAATGTCGGGAAAAGAAATCAAGTTAATATAAAGGTAGATAACTATTCAGATAAATAGAGAATTTGTAACCAACCCAAATCACACTCATAATTATATTCAAGTCTTGGTCAACTCTGGTGTGAGAATTAAAACCGATTTGTTTATTGTTCAAATCTATACCCAGTTGTTCCATCCGCCCGGCTTGAAGAACTTTAATAAATTCGAGCTTAGGATTCCCGAGCATTCCACAATCCACAATAATGGAGCAAAAGAGATCATTTATTCTTTCCGTAATGCACGCCCTGCTAGTATGTGGGATGATTCTTGTAATTCTGGTTTCATTGGTGAATTCGGGTGTTATCAGCCGAACCAAGGTATAATAATAGTATATATTCTGTTTATAAAAAATAACATTTTAAAAATAGATTATGGGGCTAATGGCTATGAAGAGTCAGGTTAAACGATTAATCCTAGTAATTCTGAAATCTGAACCATAGGACATTGGAATTAGCAGTTCAGGGCTCAAGACTATGAATGTTAACAGCCCTGGTAGAAGTTTCAAATTTTGCAATCCATTTAAGCCTGGAGGGTGTTGGATCGTAATTGCAACACCAGCACCACCAACGGTACCAACAGTTGCATTTACAGTACCTTGACCTGCACTTAGCAATCGGTTGTTAATGTTACCTTAACATATTATACATTAATTACTTTTACATCTTTAGTGGGACTGATTCATTGTAGATTTTAAAGCAGCAGTATTAGGGTGTTTTAGAGAATAGAAATTAGGAAAAACTGGACTCTTTAAAAGACTTGTAGTTTATGGAAACTTTTTGTTTATGGTATCATTAAATTTGTGATAAATAATTGGAATAGTATCTGAGATGGAAAAATAATAAATATAGATACTTGTAACTTGAATTTTAAATGCATAGCTAGAATATTTAGAATATCGTACAACATTCAAGCAAGCATGCAATTCTTACTATCATAAACTATGTTTTATCAGTCTTTTCATTATGCTAATACACATAAATATTGTGAGCATTAAAACAATTATATACACATGATTCGGGCTTCAATGAAAATTTTGAAATCCTTGCTTTTACTATACATATAAAAATAAGTATTGATTACAAATGAAGTTTTGTATCTACATGGACATTGCATTTATTATTTTCATTTAGATTACAATTTACTCAGTAAAGGTTTGATAAGTATCCTCACTAAAGCGTTCCATTAAAAAAATTATAATTACGCAAAGGATAAACAAAGTTGGTTTGTAAATATAATTTAAACAGAAATATATTCAATCTTTCACATTTCAAAAGGAAAATCCAGTTGGATTGAGCAGTGTTAATCACTCAGGCGATGAATAATGAATCTTCTTTCCTGCTACTGACGGCAATCATTTCAAAGTAAATCGGCATTATGTACCATGATTCCAAAATTTTAAATTGTAAATGAACTTAACTTTAAAACATGTGTTTAAAATAATTCATATCCTACGAACAATTCCAGTTTTTTTGTTCCCAACAGGTGCATTTTAGAATCGGTATAATGGAGATATTACAGTTGACCCTGCGTATTATCATTTTGGGTATATAAGGCAAAAGCTTTAAGTTAAGAAAATACATTCAGTCCTTTGCAGATTTAGTCCTTCCACCGATTAATATCTTCTCATCGCTTTCAAAGCTTCAATTTCTGAAACCATGTTCAAGCAAATCTTTGTCTTGGCCGTTGTGGCCCTCTTGGCAGTTAGTGCCCTTCCTCATGGTCATGAGCAGTCTCAGGTTGGTGATTCTGATAATAGTATTTTATATTGAAACAATCTAATTAAAAATTCTTTATAGCTGGCAGGTGTATCTAAGTGAACGAAAATTGCCAACTGAAACTCATTTAGCAATAGCATTTAATGAAAATAATTTATTTTCAGGTGACATCTGAGCCCGATTTTCCTGAAGGCAAATTCTTCTTTGGAGGTTCGGATTTTAAAATATTTTAAATAATATTATTACTTCCATCTGAATTATGTGTACAATCTTAGTAATTGATTCAAATGTTAACAGGGTTACCATTTCAATGGCCATCAATCCAATTGCCATTTTTGGATCTGTTGTTTCCTACAACGACTGGAGCTGCTACTACTGCTGCAACCACAGAATCGTCTACAACAACTACTACTACTACAATTGCTCCTCCATAAATGAATCTGAACTGTTTTGCAGATTTTTAATGAAAATTGCAGTTTAAAATTTTTGATCTTTCTTCATCAGTATTTCATACGTTAAAATGTTATTGATCTAAATTGTTTAAACAAAATTATGCATGTTTTGCCCTATAGTTTCACATTGAGGTTACTGAATTTGAGACTGAAATTGATTAATTATCGGTAATAAAATGCGTATCTCTTTAAAGACATTCCGATCCCTGAACCGGATTGATTTACTAACCCCATCCCATTCACCGTTCTAAAAAAAACTTTACAACTCTGAACGGAAAAGATTTTGGATTAGCCTTGAGGAAGCTAAGAATCAGGAACTATAAGCGTTGAAACTACATTGATAGCTTTGGGACTAACGAAAAAGTTAATTGAAGTAATTGATAGATTTGTAAAATTGATTCCCTGAGTTTTCGTCATCTTGAGTAAAAGCTTTGCTCGTTTTTCATTGATTTTTTAACGAAAAAGCTTCTACTAAAAAGCTTTTAATTAGCATTTTGAAACTTAATTTTCATCAGATATCTTTATTCTAATTTTCATTCGAATCATTATTTTTTTTATTATAATTTTGGTTCGAAGCTAAATGAATTTGCAATAGATACCATGTTGAGTTGCACCTGCGATTAACTATTACAATGAATAACTACGCTGTTGTATTTGTTTGTGTTTGTAAAAAAAAGGAGGCATATTGAGCTGAGTCAACACATGGTTATTTATGATCTGATTTTATGATCCGTAACTTCTGCCTACCAATTATTCATGGAGATAACAAGTGACAATTGGAAGGTACGATGAGATCTTATTGTGCAAAACGTCAACGGGTAATGTGATTTATACCCACTGCTAAATGCTGTGGGTTCACGGGGTTCTTTCTCAATGACAAATAGGCATTTCATCCGCCTCGTAAAAACACTGAGTTAACAGCAAAGAATGAAATATCTACATTACGTTCATGCTTGAGATAACAGATTCGATAAGCAAAGTATTCAGAATCAAAGCAGGTTAACCAAAAAATACATTTTAAAAGTAAAATCGATATGGTGTCTTTCGTTCGTAATTATTAAGACATTCGAATTCAATACAGTAACATCAATATGTAAGTCACATATGGGATTTGAAGCATCTGAGTTTTTTCCAAACCTCTATAACATTTTCCGTCGCCTTTTACCATAGATATTCTGTTCTGAACATGTCAAGTGCTTCATCATTCCACTTCTGACTCTTAATTGGTTTATGAGCCATGAGTGACTGTAAACTTTATTAACCATTGAAAGTATTTTAATCAGCATGTCGTACACTAAATAAAAACATTAAAAATATTAATGGGGCTACATTAAAATTGAATAAAAGTTCGACCTTCTACGTATTTCTTAATTTCATGATGAATCAAATTCTCACTGACATTTCAGAATTATGTAGAAGTATATAAAATTATAGTTTCTTAGGTATCAAGTACGAAATGAATAGCATCTACGACAAGGGTATAAAGAATTTTACCTCTGGTAGTCCTCTATACTTACTTAGTATCCGAAGAATTTTAATTGCGTCTGTTACCACGTAGTAAATCAAGTTTGCAAAAGCTGAACAGGAAAGAATATTCTGCATAGTTTCAATCAGAATTCTAAACTAGGCACGATACATATTCTTAGCTGACATGGTTATGAATCCTTGTAAATTATTTCATTTTGGAGAAGCCGGGTGAAGCTATGAAGCTATGTTATCGAACTGACTTTGCTAAGAGTCCTCGCTTGGTTAAAGAATAGTTGATTAACGCAAGGATTTTTCGGTCTTGGAGATTACCCTGTACCAGCGAGACGCATACTGCGAACACTGAATACCAAAGTCACACAGTTGACGCCTACATAAATTTAAACATTCTGCAGCGTACGAAGCTTTCACGGGGCAATTCTCCAAATCGGTTTGTCGTAGCAGGGAAATGATACACCGTCTCCGATGATGGCCTAAATTTTATAGCGCATTCCAGTAAAGTGTTGAACGAAACGAATTTTTGGAGTCTCGATTTACGCCTACCGACATTATATAAAGGTTCAACAGTTTCATTGATTGCTCATTCTGAGCTTGGTTGCTTTATCAGAGTTTAGGAAGTTGTACATTGTTGTTTATAAGAAGTTGAACGAAATCCGTATTTATATTCATATACTGATTTTATTGGTTAAGGAAGATTAACAAACTCCAGAAAATCAGTGCTGAATTAATTAAAAGTTATATACTCAGTTATGGTAATTCTAGAGTCTTCTTATATTTTGTAATATTTTTTGCAGCGTATTAGTTATAACCTGTACTTTTAATTCTCAGGAGGACAAATTGAAACGAGAATCTAAGGATTGTAAGATTATATTTTATTATAACCTTTGTAATCTTAACTTGTTAGATAATTGAATTAAATAAAATGGATTTTCGATTTTCCAGTCGTCCAAAAACTCTTCAAAATCCAAGACAGGACCAATGCGGGAGCTATACATAAAGACGATTTTAAAACAATCATGTTGGCAGTACTTCCCGAATTCAAAGACAATGAAGAACTTGAAGTAATGCTCAAACAACATGTCAAAGGTTATCAGAGTTTTTATTTGCAAAAATACAATTGAGTCCTATTGAAGGAAAATCTAAATCTTTATTTTCATATCTGTATCATCACTAGTAACCAAGTACACAATCCATAACAAAAAGACGAATCAGTTTGAAGTGAAATTTCGTAAGTTTTTGATGAAATCTACTTTTCATTGATTTGGGACAGATAATGGTTTTCACTGTTTTATTCACTCCATATATTTCAGAGCAAGATACATTAGATTTCCCATCAGTTTTGGCCATATGCGTCCATTTCTTAATGAAGGACGAGATGAAAAGTGCGAATGCTTTTGCTGGTCAATCAGTCGTAAAATTTGCGGACTTTCCCAAGACAGAAAAATTAATGGTCAAGCAAGATTCGGAGAATAAGAAAAGGTTATACTATTAGAAGTTTTTCGACACAATAATGCCTGATCATACATTCATAATTACATGGCACAACTTTAAACGCAGAATCCTATTTTCTAATTCATGTCTTCTTTTTGATAGTGTAATAGTAATAAGTTATTGGACAACATTTTCATGTCCTGTCGCTTCTAGATTAGCTTAACGATTGTAAATTGCAATTCGATTCTAATGTCAGGTTGTAGGTGAGTATTATTAATACTACCAATCAGGATGAACTTTAAATTTAATTAATTGTGCACCTGTACATGTGTTAATCTTGAATTTTTACTTGAGAATAAATTAATTTTTCCTACATCAAGGTTATCAACATGAATTCACACAAATGAATTTGAAGAAGACCTCATGGCTTTAGATAATTCAAAATTTATTTATTCACAGCATTGAACTTCACACACCCTGACTGATTAACATGACTATATATTGATTGCAGCTGGGATGATTTCAAAGGAAAAATACGCCTGCCATTTTTAAGCTTAATCGAAACAGGAGTGGCATTTCGAAATGCTTGTTGTTAGCGAAATTCATTTTAAATCTTCTTTTATGAATGATTGTGTGGATGTAATTTCGAGGAATATTGCCAATTTTGTAAAGTCCAATCCTCATCCCTAACCCATTATTAACAAAACGGAATTTGAAATGATTACAAGCATATTTTTTGTCATCCAAGGATTCTTAGCACTGGCTAGTGCTATGCCAAGAATTGTAAGTTTAAAAAAAATATACTTTCCTTGAAAAATAAATTTAAAAACATGCGTATTTGCAGACCACTTTGGATTTGGACGGGACTTTTGTTATAATTATAACTAAAATCGGACCTTCCGATGATAGTACATCTCCAGCCCCCTTGGTGGAGACCCCTCAATTTCCTGGAGCGTCAGGACTAATGGAAATCAGTGTTCCAGGCATTTCTCCAATTGGATCTGAATTTCATCCACAAGACGACAAAGAAAGCGCAATTTCTAATTATTCAGAGTTACTTGCAAGTATTCTTGCAATGGAATCAACACAAGATACACAAGACATGAAACCATCTTATTCTTTTGATACGATGCCACAGTTTCCTGAAACTCCCCAATTCCAACAAACGCCTAGACCTCCACAACTTCCTCCAAACCAATTTGGACTATTTTCTCAATCACCACAAAATCAATTCAATTCATACCCGCAATTTCCACTAAGTCCATTTAATTCACAACTTCAACAAAACTTCGATGGAATTCATTCCCGTCCTCCAAATACGCAAATTACAGCCGCGCCACCGTATCCGTTCCGACCACCAACCTTCCAGCATGAATTTCAATTTCCTCAACCGGAAATAATAGGCTAAATATGGTTTTTACCTAATAAGTTGTGAACTGCTGAGTTAAAAAAAACTCGCATACGAAGATAACAATTAAACATCAAATTAAATAATCCGTTTCACCAGTCACCAGTTAATTCCCTTTGGTTTTATAAACCAGGATCTTTATTGATTTCTTAAACTTTCAAAATATTATTTTAGTAGTATGTATACTCATTTAAAACAGTCACGTATCAAGTAAACAAAAGGTACTGGAAACCAAAATCATAAAAGAATAAATCAAATAGTCTTTCTTAAACATTAATCATCATTATTATCCCCCTTGTAATGTCGATATTCAGGCTTAAGTTCCCACATATTCCGGTGAGGATTCTTCACGCAGTAATTGCAAACCTCTTTAAGCACTTCTTTTAAATAGCCCTGAAAAGAACGAAACGGGAAGATATTTAATTATTGTGCATGGTAAATAATTACCCTTCAGACATTTTTAAAGCTTAAAACTTACAATAGGTTGATTAGTGATTCTAACCAGATCTTTGACATTGTAATATTGATGCTTTTCAAAAGCAGCGAAAAGCATTTCCAGAACTTTATCCTTGTCGTCTCGAGCTTTTTTCCCCTCTGCCTTTTTTCTCTCCTCAAATTCGATCTGTCAAGAGCAAAGTTAACTTAATAAGTAAAGTAATTGCGGGATAACGAAACATTCATATCATAATCTCATAGAAAACCCACATTATTTTTGTGATCCGCCACAGGTTTATAACTCTGAACGACCCTTTCGAGTATCTGAACACTCCTTACGGGCTGGGACGCTTTTTGAATCTCTTGGGCTTTCAGCTTCATATATTTATTATTAGCTACAGGTCGACACTCGAGCTTTTGATGTACTTTTCCTAGAACGGATATCTTATCAGGTTCTTGGACCATATCATCTCGGGTTCCTAGATACGACAAAATCATTTTGTTAGACTATATCAGCCATGATCCAGACTATAACCACAGTAATACGCATTTGTTTTTTTATACCTAATTCGACATCGAAAGCAGCCAAAGTCTGATTGATCACAGGGCCAGCAATAAGGTCATGCTCTATTGGAATATCATTTTCGCCAGGTTCCTTGAGGCATAAAGTTGCATCACTTAAAGTTAAGGTCACTTTAGGTCGGGCTGATGGTGACGCTGTTTTGTATATTTTTAATTTCCCAGCTTCTACGTTCCCTGGAATTTTCTCCCACCGAGCTGCCAAATACTTCGGAACCTATTTCATAGTTGGCATTGATTATCTTTATAAAAACATTGTACTCGCACCTTCAATTCAAATGTTTTATTTTATTTTTATTTTTTTAAAATTATTATATTTAAAATTTAGGTTTATAATATCAAAGATATTGACCTTAACAAGCCAGATTCCTCGATTGACCATGGACAGGTCAACTTTCGACGAAACTACCGTAGGGCCATGTTTCCCTGGACCTTGTTCTGCAGCGGAACAAGACGATGACGCGGCAGCGGTTAACCCAGGTGTGTTTGATGAGGATTGACTCATTTTAAACTATTGGTGAGTTATTGTTATATTTTTGAAATCCTTAATTAAAATGTCATATATTGTATGAACAAATACAATTTAAACAAAAACTCACGAAATATCGTTATCCAGAGTTCTGGAAGCTTTGGATAGCGATTAATATCGCTTGAATAGTTATAAATTGAATGTCACAGGTTCTTTAACCTTTATTGTTTTAAATACAAGTCACAAGTTATTAGTTAATTCAATTTAAGAACAAAATGTAATGACGTTTGATGGAAAGTGAATTGAGTGGAACAGCTTGCTTGCAGACACCGCTATAAAATAGCGGAACCTCACGTGTCTCCCAGTGTCTCCCGTCACTCCTTATAAACTCATCCCAAGCTTAGAAATTACTATTTTTATGTATTAAACTTTTTAGATTTAAATTTAAAGATTAATAATTGAATGAATTGGAATATCTTAAGTCATGAAAATAAGTTTGATGAATTTTAATTAACCATGGGTTAATGCAACATTTATAAGGATGATTAGGAATTTAGTTTCCAGATTGCAACTGCAGTGGTCTTTGCTGTCTCTTTAGTTGTAGCACCCTGAAATTTGTAAATGTGTTGTTGTGTTAATGTAGTTTAAGTTAAAGTTAATATTAGATGTTTGCACAATTTAAAAAAACACATTTAGTTTACTTTAATAATGAGGTCGTATTTAGTATTGTAGTTATGAATTATGAAGAATAAAAATATATCAACTCACTTGACCAAATCTTTCCACATAACGGCTTGATTGATTCGCTCAGTCTGTGTCTCTGATATTTCCTTTTCTTTGTCTTTCAACACCTTTCCCACACGTTCTTGATCCGCTATTTTCGCTAGTAATTGTTCCCTTAAAATCGAATTGAAAAAATAGCTTGAATTTAATATCCAATTAAATGCACAGGATACATTAAATTAGCTTTTATTAAAATATCTAAACGACTAACTTGTAAGACTTCTTGCGATCTTGGCTATTACCTGCCGTCGCATAATTTTTGAGTTCGTCCTGAACTCGTTTTAACTGAACTTTGTTCACAGTTATCTCGGCTTGAAGCTTACAAAATTTTAATTGGTCCTCGTCGTATTTCTTACGTATTGATTCCACTTCCTGAAATAGTGTAGATAAACCCATGGTATCAATGAAAAGCTTATGTGATTCGTAAACCAGCAATCAAACTCAACTTACCCTGACAAGAGAACTCAAGCTTGAGTCGACAGATGAGAGGATTCCATCATATCTACGTTTAGTAGAGTCATGTTCATGTCCGAGGATCTGGGCTTGTTGTCTCAAACTGTTTAAATCTTGAAAATATTATCAAATTTTAAAGTCGAATTAGGATGGAGAATAGGAAAATACAATGAGATTTGTCTAATAGCTAACTTTTGACTAGAGGGGCAAGGTCCGTTTTCTTTAAAGAGATCTTTTCATGAAGCTCTTGTACTGTGGCCGACATTTGTTGAAGATTCTGTGACTTATGTTCATCCAAGACGGACTTTTCAGAGGAAACCTTTTCCAGATTGCCTTGAACATCAATAAATCCTTTGATTCCCATTCGGGCTTCTAGTGCTGTCTGTAGGTAACCCCATTAAAACAATTGAATAGTTTAATTGTTATCTACTTTCTCAAAAGTTTTGGCAATGTTTTACAAATTACCAAATCAATTGCAGTGCTCTTGGATTGTTCATCCAAAATGAAAATGGTTTTGCTCAAAACCCCTGATTCCGATTTCAAATAACCCAATTCGGTCTTCATCTGCTTATATCTCGTACTTTTAATCCGGAGGTTCTTCACATATTCTTTGAAGTCATCTTCCTTAACTATAGTGTCTCCTTTTAAAGTTCCAAGCCTTTGTTTCTTTTCGCTTTCTTCGTCCTTCAATTGACTCAACTCTGACTTGAATTCATTAATTTTCTCAACTAAATTGGACTTTTTATTTCCAACAATGGCTGCTTGCTGTCGAAACATAACAAGCTTATCATCCTCTGTTTTCATCATCCGTTTCATAACCATTTCTGACACTTCGGCCTTAGCTCTGTCTATTTTTTCTCGAATGTCTTCCAAATCCCTAGGGGTTAGAGCATTTTCACTCATAACCCTTTCGTAAATCAGCAAATCTTTTTTCCGAGCCTCAATTTCTTTGGGAAGTTTTTCATTCACAATGTACTTTGATACATCCACGTCTTGTTCTAAGCGTTGAAGAATCCCTTCAGCAGTTGCCCCTGTGTTGGCAGCTCGAATTTCTTTGAGTTGTCTTTGAATTCGCTGAATTCGCTGCTCGGCTTGGTTCAAAGCTTGATTTTGACTAACGTGCTGTTGGGCAAGTTCTCGAGCTTTTTCTTTTTCTTTCCGGAATGTTCGAACAACATCCAAAGTTGCTTCGATATTTGGTGTACCTTCGGCCTGTTATTTTAAGGTAATCAAAAGTAGGAACGAGCCCAAACAAAATTTTAAATACGAGATAAGACGAAAAAAATTTAATTTCTACCTGTCTCTTTGATTTTTCAATTTTTCTTGTCATACTTTCGATTTCATTTTCCATGGCTGTAATATCTTTTCTAATTTCAGCAGTTGTGAATCCCTTGCTTTTCATACCTTCTAGTTGCTTATGTGCTCCTTTAAATTGCTCGATCATTGCCTCGTACTATAAATTATTTTTAATTGGTGTAAGTTAGTATATAAAATATACTTTATGATTTATTCGTCCAATTAATGAGTTAGAACCTGTTGATACAACTCTTCCACTTCAATATCAGCTCGTATATCTTGAGGGACTTCGATTTTGACAAGAAATTTGCCTAAATATGCTCTAGTTTGAAGTTCAGATATTCTAGGCAGTAACCAGGTAAGTATGGGATGAATAACTTTTGAGCTTCCAGAGATAAGTCCTGTTCTTAAAGCAGATCTATAAAAATGATGAGATTTATTTATAATTATTTTTCTAGATGGTACATTAAGTTTCAAAAATCATTTTACGGATCATCATCCGAAGGTTTGTATTTTAAAACTCTCAGGCCATTTAAAATACGGACCACCGTCTGTTCGGGATCCTCTTCTCGTATGTCGAATTTGTTTGAGGAGTCAATTTCAGCAAGTACATCGTTAAGAATCTTAAAAAATCATCAATGATATTTGTGTTATATTATAATACAACCAAAACCACTATCATTCAAATTACTCTATCCTTATAATATTTTTATCTGTGAAAATGCTTTTTTAAACATTAGCGATATCAAACTCCCTTATTTGTGCGCATAAATGATAAAAAGCATTTATTTATAAATAATTATTATAACAATTTATTGATTTCAACCACACTCTTATAATTTATGACAATTTGCAGCCTTTTAAAAAAGTTAATTTAATTAGTGAATGAATATTAAACATAAAGCCCCAACCTGTAGAAGTTGCTCAGGAGCTAAAGAATCAAACGATATAACAGTAAAGTTTTTCTTAAAAGGCTCTTTGGCCAAATCCTTTACAATTGATCGAATCGCTTCCGTCATCCTGAATTTTTATTAATTATTTTCTCAACTTTTTCGAACTGTCATAAACTCTAAGATACGAAACAGTTTGGCATGCCTGTGGTTCTTTCCATGCATGTACTTATTGAAGTCCACCTATTCCCCTACTATTCTTTGCCCCCTGTGTTGGTTGCTAGCAGCAACTTTTATCCAAACATAACATTGCAGTAAATATAAACAAAGCTGCTTTATAAATACACAGACTACTACTAGTGGGGCTGAAGTCTTATCTACCCTTCCACCCCATCGAGTTGATCAATGCATGGAAGCATTTTCTGTATTTTTCAATAATGCTATATCCAAAATCTCAGTTCTTATTTTCAGGTTAATCGTATTCGATATTAGTTGAGGCTGCGTTTTTCTACAGAAAGCGTTTTTTAACCGTTCTGTTGTTAAAATCTATCGATTTAGTCTAATATCAAATTACACCCTTGGAAAGCACACGAACTGATGTTAATACTCTGAGCGTGACAGATTTGTTGACATACAAATTACATATCCTACAGAAATCAAAATCTTCAACTACCAAAACGTGCCTCTCAAGTACAATGTCTTGTGCTTAACATATCAAGATTTGAATCGAGTTAGATAACACAATTAAGACTTCCAAATATGGATAAACCTAAAGCAGCCCCAAGAGGCAGCACAATTAAAAGCCAAAGACAAAGGTCCACGTCTAGTGAAAGTCAGGAGGTAGAGGAAATCAAGTCTCCAGTACACTATAACTCTGAAAAAGAAACAGAGAAGGACAGACCCAGTTCTTCCAAACATAAACGGAAGAATCAAAAAGAGTCTGAAGGTTCTAATAGACAAGGACGTCTCCGAAGTCGAAATAGAGAAAAAACTATCTCTGTAGAAGACGACGAGGATTTAAATACAACAGATTTAAAAAGGCAGATAGAGCGACATGAAAGAGACTTGAGCCGAAGAGAGAGAGAATTGCAAGAAGAACGATTGGAGAATGAGAGAAGCATGGACCGAATTAAAAAGCTTGAGAGAGACAAAGTTGAATTAAAGAGGGAGGTCGAGGGTATTAAAGACGAGGCTGAGGAGTACAGGAGAACCTTAGAAGATTACAAGGAAAGATCAAATAGGTCAAGAAAGGGTCATGCAATGACAGACAGTGAGGCAGATGACCAGGATGACATCAACCATAATGATAAAGGGTTCGTGTCAACCCCAGGGGGAAGTTTTGATATAGCTTTGCAGCAGAAAAATCGAGAGATTGAACAGTTTATCGAAGATATTGAGGTACAACAACTTTCGTTACTTAACTTTATTTTTAACTACTGAAACAAATCTATCAATAATCTTCTTTTTTTAAATTCTAGAAACTCGAAGAAGATAAAAAATCCTTGCAAGAAAAGCTCACAGACCTTAAGGAGTCGTTGCAGGAAGCAACGAAACAAATTGAGTCTCTGGCTCATGGTCATTTTAATTTCAAATCAAAATTACAGACTTCTGATGAACGAATTAAACAATTAGAGGAGGAAAATACTGTCATTTCAATTAGAGAAAGAGATCTGCTCGCTTTCAAAAATAGGCATGAACAATATTTGGAAAATCTCTGTAGCGCTGTTGATATCCGGGTTGACGTCTGGAAGGTTGAAAACTTTGAATTTGATTGTTTATCAATTTTTAAAATACATCAATTTCAATTGAAACTAGTTAAATATCAATTCAGCATCAACAATATTGAAATTCTCTTGATTTTCAGAAAATGATGTTTGACAAAGATGAGGAAAACGAGCGTTTAAATTCTAAAATAGCAGCCCTTATGTCTCAGATCCCCAACACTCAAATGGATTCTGAAAGGTCAACTGTCCAACAATTAAAAAAAGTATAATGATTACTTTAATTGCTAAAACTATAATGAAATTTCCATAAAATTGTAAAAACTAAAAATTCATACAGAAATAAACAAGATTTTTAATTTGTTCCTTACTTTATTAATTACCAGAAAATCGGTGACCGGGACCACCACATCTCTATCCTCAATGAAAAGCTAGCCCAAGCCACCGAAGAAATTGAATCTAACACCAGATTAATAGAGAATCTTCAAGGAAAGCTAACTTTCACAGAAGACGCAGAAAAGACGGAACAATTAGTAAAATCCTTACAATTTAAGCTTCGTAAATTTGAAGATAAATTGGAACGGAAGTCCAAGGAATTACAATCAGTAGAACGAGAGGCGGAAGAGAAATCCCAAGAACTGACATCTCTTCTATCCAGGATGACCGCTTATGAATCCAACGAATATGGACTACCTGAAGCCGTCTCAGAAATAAAAGATCTCAAAGTTCAAATTCGAATCCGAGACAAGCAAGTAGAAGGAGTTACTCAAGAGATAAACATATTACAGATGCAAGTTAACGATCTTCAAGATGAGAATGAAATGCTTCGCGAGAAATTAGGGTTGGAAAGGCGAGCAGATGTTAGCAGGGAGACTAGGCGGTACACACGTAGTCGTAAAAACGAGTTGACTGCTTTGAGGTCTAAGGTTTCACAGCTCGAAGAGGAAATCATCCATCTGAAGACGAAGAATTATTCTTTAAAGAAGCAGTTGAATCAATACGAGTCAAGCCATCAACAGCCCCAGAAATTTGCGCCCGTCCCTTCGGGAGCAGGGAGCGTGATTCCTGAAAGGGATCAAGACCACCGGCTTGAGGGAGGTATTGTGTCTTCGCCAAAATCGAGGTCAGACTCAGTAAATCATGGAGACATTATGCTCAAAGGAATGACAGGTTTAGGAGTTCGAGTTGAAGAATGGAAGGAAAAGTATCAAATAATTTTGGAGGAAAATACTGCTTTAAGAAGAGGACTTCATGAGATCCTTGACTGCATGCATAAGATGACAGGTTGAGTTTTCAAAAGATAATATTACTATTTAAAGCATTGTTTATCTGTTTATAATAATATCTAATTTAACATAGTAGATGATGGGACAGCGGAAGTTATGATTCAAGCCCCTGTCCTTGAAGAACTCTTGAGAGAAATGTCTGCAAGGGGGATTATTAACTATCCATATCCAATTTCAAGCTTTCATATGAAAGTTTGCAATTTGGAAGGGAAGTGCTCCCAGTTACGGGAAGAATTGCATCGTTTGAGGTAAATCTTTACCTAATTGTGTATACTTTATAAGAACCTTGTTTTAAAAATCAATCAAATTTAATTCAGGCAAGAAGAACGCCAATGCAGAAACGAGCTCTTTGAAGCCCAAGGCGTAATCAAACTCCTCAGAGAAAAATCAGTTCCGACAGCCGAAACTTTGATGGAAGTGGCTGATTCTCCGCAAGTCGCACCACGGCCAAGGCGTCGCCCAAGATCCAGGTCAAGGTCACCCAGGTCACCATCCTCTCGTACATCAAGCCATTCTAAAAAGGTGACTTTTGACGGTCACAAAAAAGATCATGCCATTCTTACAGAAGAAATCTTAAGAGATTTTGACCCTCAGAGTCAAAGATCGTCTTTGATTCCTGGAATGGGTCGAAATCTTGTTCTAGAAGATCTTCAGCAAGAGGTAGATTTTTATCGGAGCCAGAATAGCTTAATGAAGGAGAAATATTCTAACGAAATAGCTTCTCTTGGAGATCAATTGCAAACTGTAACTCAAAAAGCGAACGAACTAATCAATCTGAAAGAAGAAGATCCAAAGTTCCAGCTTAAAGTTAATTTCCTCCAATCAATAAAAGAGAACCAGATGAATGAGATAAACTCTTTGATAAAGAAACTATCTGAGATCGAAAATGAAAATGCAGCTAGACTTGGATTTCTTGAAAGATTCAAAACCAAAGCTCTTCATCAAATATCAGTATTTCAGCAAATCTTAGAGACTAGCGTTCCGATAAACCTTCTCTACGGAATGAGAAAGGAAAATCGTATTATGTCTGAGAAACTAGAAGAATTGCAATCAAAAGAAGAAACCTTTGCCTTAAAAACTATAGCTTTTCATAAAAATACTGAAGAAATTGCCGAGCTTCGAGCAGAAAGAGACCGATTTGAGAATGACCTTGGGAAGTGTCAGGCCCGACTTTTAGAAACTGCGACCCAATTAGAAATATCGGAGCAGCAAAAAGCTTCGAAAATTCCAACGCCTATTTCTTCCCCACGTAAAAGACAAACAGAAAGGTCAACAGTTTCAATAGAATCTCAGAATTCCGATCTAACTCAGAAGCTAAATAACTCAATCAAAATGAGCAATCTTCTAAAAAGTCAACTGGAAGAAGTGGAAGTGTCCAAGAAACAACTAGAATCCCAACTAACTGATATGACCGAAAAGTATACAAACTTAGCCAAGATTGAGCAAGAAATTCAGGAAAAGATGCTCAACTCGGTAACAAAGGAGGACTATGACCTCTTAGCGTCTAAGCTTACAGTTGTCGAAGAAGCTATCCTTCTGGCTAAAGACGAGGTCCTGAAATGGAAAGAAATGGCCGAGATGACCCAGAACCAGATCAAAGCCATTGAAAATATAAAAGACTTTGATAGAATGGAAATGGACTATTTGCAAAAGGAGGTTTCCGAACTACAATCTACTTCAGATGAGAAATCCCTCCTAGCAAAGGCTCAGATGAGGCAGCTTACAGCAGATAAAGAAAAACATCTAGCGATCCAACAAGTACAGAAATTATTAGCGAAATTATCCCAACTGGAAGCACACTCTTTACAACAAGACAAAAATCACCAGGAGCGTGAAATGGCACTGATTTCTATGCACACTCAAGTTATAATGAAATATCGATCTTTGTTTGCTGCCTTGCATGAAAGTAATTCCCCAAAGTACAATTTCAAGCCAAGCAGTGGGGCTCAATCTCAGGAACTTCGGGCAGCTTTTGAAATGTTCGAGAGGACGCAGAAGAAATGCTCTGATTTAGAGGAACAGATTCTCGAAGAGAGATTAAAGGTTGAGGAATTTGAACAGAAATGCAAAACACTAGAAGCAGGACTAAATGCCTTGAGAGATGGTACTGAACAAGAAATGGTTTTCGAATCTATTCAAAAAGTTCAGGAAGCTCGCGTTGAGGTTAGTTCTATTAAATTTTTAAGTTTCAAATCAAAGAATTACATTTTAAATATGAAATACTTTTATTCAATATTTATGTTTGATTAGGTTGCACGCTGGAAGCGAAAAGCAGAGCATAAAGATCGAGACTGCCTGTCACTACAGGAATCTGTACACCGCTTAGAAACCAAGGCTAGTGAGTTTGAAGAAGACAGGATCCGTTTGGAGCATACGATTGAAGTCAAAGAATCATTGACAGCAGCACTAATGGTTAAATCTATGGACCAAATCCATGGAATAACAATGGAAACACTGTCATCAACCTCGATTCCGTTGCTGTCTACAAGTTCCATAGGATTTGAATCTATTCGTCAGAATAAATTTACTGAACATAAAGAGAGTCAAACCGAAGCTGTAGAACTCAGCGAAGTATCAATGGATAAAGAGCTTATTGCAGAACGGCTTTCAAAAGATAACCAAATACTTACAGAAGGGATGGAAAGGCTAAGATCAAGGGTTGCTGAATTGGAGGCTAGCCTTAGGGGGAAAGACGAGGTTATAAATGAGATCAACTTCGTTCGAGCTCAGCAGGAAAAAGAGGTCCAACGTGGTCCAGTTGATAACTCCGACTTACAAGATGCCCTAATCGTAAGACTTTACTCATTTGTGAAACAGGAATAAATGGGATACTTGACTCTTCCCTTTTTGTAGGTGGCACGAGAAAGTATGACCTCATTACAAGACCGTTTGAAATCTAAAGACGAGAGTGTCAGTCAATACCGCAAGTTGTTGGCTGATGTTCGCACAGAAATGACCACTGCGACGGAAAGGCATGTACAGGAAATGCGAGCTTTGCAAATGACCATCCATCAGCAACAACAAGCTTTCACGAGGTGGATTAGATGATTAATGACGAAGGGAATAAAATATTGACTATATTTTAAGAGCGTAATTTTTTCCAACAGGATGAAAACAACCTTAAGCCAACCAGTGAAAGATAGTCTAAATGTAGAAGGTACAATTAAAGACCAATTGACAAGAATACACGAGCTGGAGGACGAAGTATCTGAGCTTCAGCATACTATGGGAAATGTCGCAGCTCAGCTCACCGCCGCAAGAAGCGAAGCGCATCGCTGGAGATGCAACGCTGAAAACCGAGGAAAGGAAGTAGATTCGGCGAGAGAGCAGGTAAATTTCGAAAGCATGGAGGAAATCAATTCCCTTCGGCAAGATTTAAGGGAGACTCATCGAAGGCTTGAAGACTCCCAACAGCAACTTATGTCTATCAAGTCTGGCACTCAAAGAGACTCTATGACGGAATTGGTCAACGTTTTGCGAAACGAGTTGGACGAGAAAGATAAACAGATTGACGCTTTTAATAAGAGTCTAAATAATCTTATGGTAAACACATTTTCGATTATTATAATTTCAATCTTACATCAGGTATCACTGTCAACATGAATTATTAAAACAAAAAACTGGGGAAAATGGGATATCAGAATTCAGGAAAAACTCAAGAAAAAGGATTAGTAGAAGAACAACTTCATGCCAAGGACAAGGAAATCAGTTCTCTCAAAGATGATGTACAACAACTTCAGAAAACAGTATGTCAATTGTGTATTTTTAACTTTTATGACATGCTTAAAATTGTATGTTTCCTGTTATAAACAGATTTCTGGCCTTCAAGTCAAGATTAGCAAGACCAAAGCTTTGAACTATAAGTCAGGGGCAACCACAGAGTTAGAAGACACGAGGGTGAAATGCAAAGAGTTGATGGACGACAAGATCAAATTAGAAAAGGATTTGTCTGAATTCAAAAGTAAGCGAGATGATGATGAGCACAAAAAGATTAAGGTTGGATTGCATTTATAATTTGAGTTTTAATATATCCAAAAATAATTGAAAACTTGTGTGACTGCAAAAAACATTGATCAATTATTGACAGACGGCCGAGAGTGTAGCACGATGGGAAGAGAGTAAAAAGTGGAAGCGAAACACAGAAAAATTGGAATCTCGGATCAAGGAGCTAGAAACGGATAATGACAAGGCCAAACGGACAATTGAAAATCTCAGAATAACCATAACCCGCTTAGAAAAGGAAAAATTAAGTCTGGATGCTAAACTTAAATCTCGGCAAACTCAAAGCGGAAGGGAAGGTTCTGCTTCCTCTACAACTTACCGGTTCTCCGATTCCTCCTCGATGAAATCTCACGCTACAGCGACTGAGACAGAGCAGCACGCACGAATCCTGGCTCAGGGTGAGATCGCAAGGCTCAATATGGAAATTCAAGATTTGAAGGAGCTTGTCGAAAAAACAGAGTTTGAAGGACGAGAAGAGATTGAAACGCTCAAGATGGAGATCAAGCTTTTGAAGGAGAGGATTGTGACGCAGGAACGTCAGTTGACTGCTTATCAAATTGCCCAGAAGGTAAGTACGCAATCACGATACAAGACTTAATATATATTGTTCGGTGAGACGCTGATTTTCATTTTATTGAAATAAAACACTCTTAACTTCAGGGAGACCCTACAGCAGTTGCTGAGATACAAAACATGGCCGTGAGAGAGTCCCAGCTTCAGAAAGAGATCCGACGCTTAGAAGAAGACAATTTACATTTGAATCTACAAATCGAGCAACTTAGACTGGACACGCCGAGACTTAGGGACAGAGTTCAGCACTTGCAAAAGTATAAAGAATTTGGAAAGCTTTTGAAACACTTCATTTTATTACATTACATTTTAATTGATCGTGTGTTTTTTCAGACTGGTCGAAGCTCTCAAGGCTGAAAACCCTTTACCAGGTCAACCTCATACCCAAGGTAGTTCAAATAGTCAGAAATCCTTGGGCGAATTGGAGAAAACAATCAACGCTTTGAAAGTTGTCATTGAGAAACTTCAAACGGAAAATAAGCGTCTGAAAGTTAGACCTCTAACTGGACTTCAACCAACTCCTTCTAGTGAACGTCTTAAGGTAATTTATCCAACAAGTTCCTTCTATACTTAAAATGTTTTCATTATTATATTTCTAATTATAGTCAAGTATGGATAGTCTTCTAGAAGAAAAGAAGCTTCTAATGGAAAAGGTTCACAGTCTCGAACACGAAAATGAAAAGTTTAAAAAGAGGTACCACGGTTCCAATACCACCGTTGAGGTGCTCGAAAGTCGACTTTCAGATGCTGAGAAACGAGCTAAAAGTGCAGAGATGAAACTGAGAACCTTCTTAGGTAACGTTACCTTTACCCTCAACGCGGAAATTCTGTGCAAATTAAGTTATAAATTCCATCACAGGTGAACAAATATCTGGATCCCAAGCATCTTCAATAGTTGAACAACCCACAAGTTCTAGTTATGAAGCTTTGATTCAAAAAATGCGGACGATGCAGGAAGAATTGGACCACAAAGGAAAGCTTCTCACTGCAGCTAAGCAATCACTTAAAGAGGCTGAGAGGGCAACGGCTCCCAAATCCTATGCATGCTCGTCCTCAAAAGATAAACCACACCCATCCGGGTGGACAGACGGAAAGAAAGAAATGGAACAATAGATACAAATCAGAACTTTAAATTAATTCTAATTTTTTGAAGCTTAGAAAATCAATGAGCCTATCTAATTAACTAAATGAGACTACTTTCAGGAGACGTATTTTGTAATAATTTTATACTGAATGAAAAATAAAATTTTATCCGACTATCCGAGCATGATTTCATTACATTAAATTGCGTACCGCTAATCATAGTTAACTTAGTCCATTTGTTCAATGACCCCTTTTATAATTGATAACTCTCGAGGTGCCTCGATAAGCAAGATACAGTCAAAATTAAAATTCGAAATAGTAAAGAAATTATATTATTAGCCATGTAAAAGTTACCAGTAATTTATTATATTATTGTTCTCCTTCTTCAGAAAACCGAGCCAGAGCATCATAAACAGTTTCTAATAAACTACCAAGCGTCTCAACTCTTTTTTGATAAGGTAGCGATACTCCCCTGTAGTTTATTAAATTGAAAAACTTACAATAACGTTCTTTTAAATCATTAATCCGTCAATTCATGATTGATGAATTTCTTACCCAGGCGATGCATACGGATCAGCAACTGGGTAGTAGACTACCTTCCATATGTATAAGAAAATAATTATCCATATTATGAATGCCGCAATATTTAATAAAACTTGAAACATGGGCAGGGTGGATATCATCCAACCATATTCTCCCTTTGAGAAAAAAAATTAGTTTAAAACAAAAAAAATTGAGGTTATCAGTTTCGAAGATTAAGATATTCGAATTCAAACTATTCAAAACAATTTCGACACTTACTGGACGGATGAGGTCGTCTGGAGTTAGATGAATCAAGGCAGTGTGATTCACCAAGGGATATACTCTAGGAGAACCTTGCAAATCCGATCTGGATTCGGATACAGACTGAGGGCTTCCAACTATGTAGTCTATCATGCTTGCGATTTCCATGTGTGATCTTAATTTAAATCTAAAAAAGCAGTATGATATAAATTTTTGAAGAGTTATAATTGTTATAAATGATAAATTGAAGACAAGTAATCTTTGAAACAGAACGTGACAAGGTTTCAGTTGCGCGAACGGACAACGAACACCGTTGATTGACTTGGGTGTTAAAATTCGATAGAAATATTAAAACCTTAATGATAGAGTTTAGAAAGTATTGTAGAGCAAGAACCCATTAATTTCCACTTACAATTCCGCAAAATAATATACAAGTAAGCAGAAGATCTTTACCAGTTTGAATTGCTAATTCCAACTTAGCATCCATAACATTTACAACTATGCTTTTACAATGTAGGCTAAATATTACTAAACGAGAGCAGTTAGTTAGTTATCCATTAAAATTTTGAATATTATTTATTAATCGTTGGCACAAATTCAACTATCCACCCAAAAGTTACCAACAAGATGTTTTTTTATTTTTATGAATTTTCTTATGATTAAGTTTATTACGTCTGGTGTATCTATTCTATAAAAAAAATACGCTGACAAGTAGACTAGAGCAATATAAATAATTAATTAACTATACTAAAATTAATCAAATCATAATTACATGACATTCGGCATTCTCTGTACTACATACTACATTTACATACATTTCGGCACAAGCTTTGTTTAGCAGAGCTGGCTAAAAAAAGTCATCGGTTTTTTCATGCAGTACAGCGGTAAGTAAATTCAGGCGGGATGTGTCCCATACCACCAGACAATTGAGGGAGAAAGTAAAAACTGTGTGTTGTTTCAATAAATGTTTCAATAAATTGATCAGTATTTCCTTAAATTATATCCAATTAAGATTTGGGATTCAGCTGATAATGAACATTGACGAGGCTGAACCCCAGATCGTTCGAAATGCGAAGAAGCGGCAGGAAACAGGTAAATTTAGCAATTTTTAGCCAATACATTTACACCTTAAAAATAAAAGGATTTGTACCTATTTTATTTCTAATGACTAATTAAGTGAATGCCATTTGTATGAAGACGATCTAGTTTCGGACAAGTCTTCCAAACGGCCCAGGACAATATCCCCTAGAGCAAGAAAGCCAGTTGGACATGAGGACCAAGATGATGATGTTGTCCGTGTTACCGTCAAGTACCGGAGGGTCCTTCGTTACATCCCACAGGATATTCCGTACTTACCCGTGTCATGTGAAAATGGATCTCGTGTATATCTTAGAATTCTGCAGGATAAGCCGAAGACGAGGAATTCGAATGGCGAAGAAGAAGATCCGGCAAGATTATTGATAAGCACTTTGGGAGGAGGCAATAACAAGTTGTTTGACAATTGGGACAAAATCAAAGCTGAAGCTAGGATTTTGGTAAGTAAGTTTAGTTGGGAATTAGTGTGGAAATGGTATATTATTATGTATTTGTAGTTTAAACTGGAACTTTGAGTATGATTTTCGACTTTTGATTTCCTTCCCCTTTACAGAAAGACAAATTCCATAAAACCTTGGCCAATGTTGTGGATAAGGAAAATGTGATAGAGACTTTGGGAAACACGAAGGTGGAAAATGTGGATGAGGCTTTTGAAGCGGAATCTTTATGGGTGGAGAAATATAAGCCTCGATCTTACATGGATCTTTTAAGTGAAGAGGTAACTTACCTACCTTACCACCTTAGGACAGCGTTATGCAATAAATATAAATAATTTAGCAGTGATTTAACTGTGTTCATTTGAAACAGAATGTAAACCGGGGTTTGTTGCATTGGCTGAAACTATGGGATAAATCTGTCTTTGGAAATGACTACTTGTCAAAATATAAGCTCACAAAAGAGAAATACGCTAAATTAGGTAAAGAGAGTTCAATTCCCAATATTTCACCGATTTCATCTTCTGTTATTCACTAGCTAAAACTTAGAAGAGTAAGAAAACACAAGTTATAAAAATTGATTCATTTTTGCAGAGGCGAAAGAAAAGGAGAAAGCAGAGAAGAAGAAATACTTCGTTCGACACGCGGTTGAAGTCGAAGATGAATATGATGATACAAATCGGCCTAAATTCAAGGTAGCGTTGTTGCACGGTCCTCCTGGTCTTGGAAAGACCACTTGTGCCCATGTCATTGGGAAACATGCAGGTAACTAGACTTAAAAGTCTTGACTTAAAGTTTCGTTATTGCGTTGCGGTAATTTATATGCATTCAACTCTTGCAGGTTACAATATTCGTGAAATGAACGCCAGTGACGACAGATCTGTGGAAGTTTTCCGAAAGGTCTTGGATGACACAACACAATCTAGGTCAGAAATTTTTCAAGACGGTAGACCTAATTGTCTCGTAATAGATGAAATCGATGGTGCACCCGCCGTAAGTTTCTCACATGATGAATAGCATTAGCATTGGTTTTTTAACCTCATGGTTATTTCAGGCAACAGTTAACGTATTGATTGACCTAATCACGGGCAACGCAACTGAAGCTGGCAAAAAGAAGTTAAAAAAGATTTTGAAGCGCCCAATTATCTGTATATGTAATGACTTGTACGCTCCGTCCTTGAAATTGCTAAAGAAGCACGTAATGGTGCTACAGTTTCATCCAGTGACCGTTCCAATGTAAATACTTTATTCAAAATTATTTTTCCAGCTTAAATTTTCTTATCACTTTTCTAACTTCAATTATTTTGTTTACAGTTTGGCGGAGCGACTAAATGAGATATCTAGCCGTGAGGAACTTCATCTTGACAATGGAACGATCCAGAGTTTATGTGTGAAATCAGAATGTGATATTCGCTCTTGCTTGTCTACTCTACAATTTTTGAAAAAGAAACGATGCACACCTAAAGATGCATTATTCGCTCAAATTGGTATGAAAGACAAGTCCAAAGGAATTTTTGCAGTATGGAGTGACATTTTCGGTATCCCTGCAGGGTAAGTACAAAGTTTTATGTTTATACACGGAAGGTTTTATTTTTCGAATAATTTTACGTATGAATGCGGGCGTTGTTTAGGAAAAAATACTATGAAATCGATGATCCAAGTAAGCCTGATGCTCGTTTTCGATCAGTTCTCAGAGTAGTGCAAAATTTTGGAGAATATGAAAAACTCCAAGGAGGAGTTTTTGAAAACTATTTGCGAGTCAAATTCAAAGACTGTTATTTTGAATCGGCAAGTTTCATATGCTTTAATGATATTGAAAATGCTACGTGTGCAAAGTTTGACTATTTCAATATTTGTGCAATAGATTATCGAAGGGTTAGAGTGGACAACGTGGTTCGAAGATATGAGAATGACAATTGAACGAAATCAAAACTATTCTATTTTCGGTTATTTACCATTATATTTCGTCATTACTCATTTTCTATACGCTCAAAGAGGATGGGTTAAAATTCAGTTCCCTTCGAGTGAGGTAAAACTTTACGAAATCAATTTTTAGCCCGAGCCAGGGCTTATGTGATCACCGTGTCTGTCTGTCTGTCCGTCTGTCTGTCTGTCTGTCTGTCTGTCATCACGATAACTCTCGTCAAACATGTCCGATTGACTTGAAATTTTGTACA
>JAQFYM010001770.1:0-29327 GCA_034694785.1 Agrenia bidenticulata | reverse complement strand
AAAACAAAAAAATGTTTTTTTTTTTTTTTTGTTTAGGGATACTTATCCCGGTAATCCCTGTAAAAAGCAGTCGATGCTATATGTTGAAATTATGATAAATATAAAAAATTGTTTTATAAAATGTATTCTATACATAAAGATTTGTTTATACCAAAATAAAAAAAACACAATAGTTGCATTGAAAAAAACGTCAAATACCATGAAACTATGTAATAAAAACAATAAAAAAATGTTCTTTAGAGTGATATCTAGATGCCTTATAGTTATTAATTAAGAAAAATATTTTTAGGCATAAATATTATATTTTATAACATGAATTAACCATTTAGTTATAGTTGAACATCGACGGGTTCTAGGGTAATAGTAAAAAAACATGTTAATATATAGCTGAAGCGTTTAGGAAAAAAATCCTAAGATAAAGTTTATAAAAATTTAGTTGTTTATTTATTGGTATTTTTCTTGACTTGATCATTGCTTTTTTTTAATCAAAGTGTGTGTAAAAAATTAGCCTTGCATTGAACATGCCATAATCAACAATTTTAAAAGTAGTTTACACCATATCTGCATTAAACGTGTCAAATGAGTAAACTATTTTTTAATGACACAAATATAAAATTATAACCAGTTTTTTTTTTTTGAATTTTTCAAGAATGATTAATAGATTTAGAATTATAGAAATTAGTAAGTATACGAACTAATTTTGCCATTTGCTGTAATGCAGTGTTGCGTAAGTTTGTTATGTAACTGTATCAGTTTTTTTGCAGTATTGAGGCATTACAATGTATTTAAATATTTTATCGCCTAATTTTAGTGTTACTTTTACTGTGTGGCAAAAGGATCCACTTTACAGGCAAAATTAATGACAAAAAGTTAGAAATAAATGCACCAATGAATACTTAGCCCACCAAATTTACATTTTACAACATCAAAAGTACATTCTAATAAGCAAAAAAATGTATAAACAAACACGAAGAATATGGAATTATGTAATGATGATTTAAACGTAAGCTTATCTTTCATTATTGTTTCTATGCAATAATACACGTTTTATATACAAAGGTTTTTAAAACGAACCAGTTTTTGTGTATCAATGATGATATGCTATGAAATTTTTTTCAAAACGCAAATACTTTATAAAACAATAAAAATAAAAAATAAAAAAGTTTTCTGTACTGTGACTTATTCTTTTTTACGTAAAGATCATTTTTTTGGTTTTTATATGATATTGTTATTTAAAACTGTTGTTTTTTGCTTAAAACTAAGTTCAGACATGCACATAATGTATAGATTTTTTTTAAACAACCAAAAACATTTGGAATGGCTTACTTCTTTTGCAAGTTTTTTATTGTAAATCTATAGCTATGAATAAATGCCATTTTAACTTTAATTAGTGTATATTTTTGAAATTAAGATATTCGCTAACACACAGTCTAAAATTAGTTTAAATGTATAATTTATATACCAAATACACATAATATTGGTAAAACGAGAGCTTTACATTTTTTTTTACTTTTTTATATACCCCTTTGCAATAAAAAAGTTTTATTAAAAAAAACCTGTGTTTGCAAGTTTATCTTTTAAAAATTTATTTTTTTAGAACTGAGTTGTAACTGTTTTTTAGAATAAATATACGCATATTAAAGCTTTACCTTCCACAAAATCGTCAATACTTACATCTTTTTAAAATATAAGTATAACAATGTATACAATTGTCTTATATCTATATGCGTTCGCTGTAAATTTTTATTCAAATTATAAATAAAATACGTGCAATGTAGTATGCGCCTTATACTAACATTTTTATTTTTTTTTGCTGATATTATTAAACTAAATACAATTTTCATGAGTTTTAGCGCAAAAAAAATATTAAATAGCCAAAATATTACTAATAACCGGGCCTCTGAAATGTAAGGATTGTCTAGAAAAATCTCAACATCTCCCTTAATTGGGGAAATATTGCATTTTAAAAATTTTTATATTAGGGATTTTCGGGAAAAAATTTAGTATTATAATATTAAAGCACTTTCTTGCTTGAATACAATAAATACGTGCGAAATTACGGATTAATTTTTTACATTTTCTACAATATTATTTATGTTAAAAAATACAAATCTGTTAAAATTATATATGCTAAATAATTTAGCACGCTCAATGTTAAAGTCTTTTTAAAAGCAGTTTTTGCACAATTTTACGTCACAAGTAAGCCAAAATTACGTAGAATGACTAATTTTAATGTAAGAAACTTACTAAATTGCAGCCAAAAAACGAGTCCATACCATTTTTTAATACTTTAAACTGTAAAAAACGGACAAAAAGCTTGTTTTTTATCATTATATTGCTTCGGAACCGCTATAAATTTACTGGTTTTATCTGTGATTTTTCTTTGAAATTAATGTCCCAGTATAATTTTGTAAATTGCAGTTGCTGATATGGTAAAATAAAAAGCATATAATCAAAAAAATATAAGTATTTTATTAATAGGGATAAAAAAGTGTAAATCACGAAATATTGTTTTAAATATATTGAGTTCTATGATTACAGTTTTTAAAATAAAAAAATACACCCTCTGTCCAAAACAAGTGTCCGTTTTAGCATAAACGTAATTAATAAGAATCTTCGACTAATTTAAATTATAAAAAACAAAATTTATATGTGAGAAGTAACAATAGTGTGTCTTTTTTTTTGTTTACATTAACTCTTCTTTTATTTTACTCCTTGAAACTGGCAAATTTGAGTATAAAATAACTTGAAAAAGTTTTAAGTTTTTTGTTTTTAAAAATATCTCAAACAAAGTTTTAGCTGCTGTTAAACTTATTGTTTTCTCTTAGGATGTACTTTTCTTTTTTTTGCTTGTATTGTCATGATCATCTTTACGAAATTCAACCAACAGAACCAACATAAAATGTGATTTCAAACCTTTACTAGTCGTTTGTGCGACGTTGTTATTTTTGCTTCGGTTTTAGGTTGCATGGTAGAATCGTAAACTTTTTCTGTGAGAAAGTGGGGTTGTAAATCTTCACTTTTGTCTGGACAGAGAAAGTATATAATCAAACTGGCTTAAATACAAAATAAATATATAGATAAATAGTTTTTAAATTTTACACAATTATAAAAATCTTTTTTGTTTAATTTATATTGATTAAATGTTTTTTAAAGGTAATTTTAATGTAAAATTGTAACAAAATGCATTTATTATATTTTTAATAAATTTTTCCGGTAAAAAAATAATTAATAAAATGGGATTTTCTATATAAATTGAAAATTTTTTTTTTGGTGATTTTGGGATTTATGTATAAAATCTCAAATTCAGAGTCCTGCTAATAGCTAAAGAAAATCTGTAATGGCTACAACGGCGGAAGATTACATTATACTAGAAATAATAAAAAAATTTGATTTTTTAATGTTACAACAGTATAAAAACAACAACGGGTCTATTACAATATAATATTGTTTTTATTCTACGGAATCTTTGCAAAACGTACAGCTTTACAAGCAAAAATATACAATATACAAATTTCTTGACTTATTTTTATCTCTCATATTCAATGTGTTATGAAAAATTTATTTTTGCATCTATTTAGATAATTATGTGTTCCTTGCAAAAAATTTTATTTTAAAGGCAAAAAATAAGCAAAAACATAGAAACGGTTTTTGCGATATAATGTACACACATTTTGTTGTTAATAATGTTTTTAGGCCTTTTGATCAGCTGAAATAATGCTACATATTATGTACTGAAATAAATTGTATATTATAATACCAGCGATAAACTTTATAACATCAAAATTTTATGTTGGTCTTATTTTTGGTACAATTTTAATTTTTAATTACAGTATTTGCATATTAAAATAGATATTTCTCTGGTTTAATGCAAAGTTATATATTGTATGTATGTTGTTTTTTGCATACATAGTAAGAAAGCTGCATATATACTCATATATCTTACTTTATTAATAACCTGCTATTTATCTGGTTTCATTTCTAGACTTCACTTAAATTTTGTTATGTTAATTTGTAAAGTGAAATACCGTATAGTCTCGATAATAACGCCAGGCGTAAAAACATTTTGGCCATGTTTTCCAGACTTGACTTTAAATAAAAGCCCATAAAAATGGTAAAATTGAAATATGACTGGCCTTATTATCGAGACTTTTTCTTTCAATTGCGGGAGCAATAAAAGAACAAAGTCGGCCTTATTTTCACGACTATACAGTGTATAAAATAACCTAAAAACAAAGCATGTATTCCGTATATCTAATCTATCTTTTTTCGTAGCCATACCAGGCTATATGAAAAAACCCTATTTAAAAACAACAACATTTAAATCAAAAATTTTGAAGTGGAAACTACTTTCGCGTGTTTTAATTATATCAGGTGCTTTTCTTTACACATAGTGACATCTTTTATTAAAATATATGCAAATTTTTGTAACCTTAAAAAAAGGACCGATGATGCATATATAAAAGTTTTTATGTTTTTGATGACATTGATTAAAGCAGATAAATTTCCTTACAACTAAGAAATTTTTACGATTTAAAGATTTACAAAATTTTGTAGTATTTTCTTTAGGCAATATTTTTAAAGAAAAAGTTTTATTTGTGCGTAGAAATATATTATGCCTAATACAAATACAATATTGTAATTTATGTTTATATGCAATGTAGTAACAAATACAGCTACACTGTTTTTAAGTAAAAAGGCGTCAAAGAACTTTTGCAGGTTTTATTCAACATACTATCATGTAATAAATGATTTTTTAGTGACATTAATAACATAAACACAAAAGTTTGATACAGGTCTAGTGTCAAAGAACGAAATTGAAACAATTTCGTTATCTAAAGAAAAAGAGCAATTTTTAAAATAAGAAAGTCATAAAATAAATTATCATGTGTTTAAAACTCAGCATCTAACAAAAGATTACAAAAACGCATATGAAAAGAAAATCGAGTATTTTAATAGAGCACGGATGCATATGCAAGCTGCAACAAATACAAAAACAGAATTAATGCTGTTTTTTTAAGATCATTTTAGTAATTAATTATCTAAAGAAAAGATAGTAGAAATTATAAAAAAAACAATATCAAAAAAAATATCTATCAAAAAACTAGAATAAAGTATAAATTTACAAAATAAAACAAAGTTTGCAATTAAATAATTTAAGGTACATAAACGATGCCTAGTACCTATTTTGTAGTGCGATATATATGACAACATTCTGTTATATTAATTTTTTTAAAATTCCCTTGTAAATGACCTGCTCTCTAGTGAGTTAAACCGCCTAAACTAGACAAATGATAGTTTAGCCGTACCTCGTTAGATTTGTTTCGAATTTGTTTTTTAGGGTTCTATATAAATCAGAATGTACGGATAAGGGTATGACCACACATAGAATTATAAAATTTAAAAATTTTTTTGAGGCTATATGATAAAAATCATTGGTCATTTTATCAATAAAAAAGATTAAAATATGTTTATGGTATATCTGATATTTTTTAATACTCAAAAAGAGGCATTTAATTTTTTTTTAATCTTGAATTATATCTTTTATTATTACTTTTTTTATCATAAACAATCATTATGCAATTTATCTACAACATGTATGTTATATTTATATTAGGTTTCCGTTCTTAAAACCGTAATTCACAATAATATACAAAAAAATATAATACTGTTAGCCCAAACCTTGCAATGTTTTCAAAATTACTAAACATAATAAACAGTAATTTGCAAAAAAAAAATAATAGGTATAACTTGCGTTAAAGTTGCTTTTTATACTATATTAAAAATTAAAGGCGCAAAAACTTCTATAATTTAAAACAAAACAACAGAAAAGAAGTAAAAGCAGAACAAAAAATGGTTTTTATTTTATATGATTGTTTTATTTTGGTTTGCTTGAATTTTTCATAACTAGACATTTAATAAACTGACTGTTTTATGAATTTTAATTTTCATGCAGTATTTTTGTAATGAGTCTTCGGCACAAATCTGCATTAAAGAAATAAGCAGAAGTAAGGAATATTAGCATTATTTTAACTTACCTATTTGCTTTTTTAAATTTTTGCAAACTGTGATTTTTTACATTTTTACTGTAAAAACTATGATAAAGCAATATTCCAACTAGGAAAATAAAACTATGACTGTGCATATATTTGGTTTTTATCATATTTTTATATATTTGCAAATTTTTAGAAATAAAAAAAGAGCACAGAATACGAAATTGAAAAAATGTGAAATACTGAATAAGTAAAAATGCGTATTTTTTATAAAATTCTTTTTTATAGATGGTTTTATCTAATGCTATGCTTACATACAAAAAAAATGTAAAGTCTTATAAAAAATCGCACAAAAAGTTTTGTAAAAACAAAAGGGTAGGAATAATACAAATTTGAATATTTTTGCATATTTTGGTCTCTTTTAGAATTTAAATCTGATTTTTTTATTGAAATTCTAGACCTGTTTATAAAAATCAAAAAATGCATTTAGTGTTGAATTTTAATATATCAAATTTTTGCTTAACATGTTTTGAACCAATTATCGAAAGATGAGGACATAATCAATTGGCTTACAAGGGTTTTTTTTTACTATGCTTATACATAGGGAATTTTTTTAAGTATAATTTTTGCATATATAGAACAAAAATATTAAAATATGCGATTACTAACAAAACTCCTAGTACTAACCACATAGTTATTTTGCATCGCGGTTAGTTTTTAAACTTGGCTGGATAGTTTAACTTGAATGTTTAAAAAAATTTCTAGCGGTAAAAAAATTTCCAAAATAATAGTAAAAATAGATCTGTTAAAAATCCGAGGATTATTCTCTTTACTACTTACTTGGAATTTTAACTTGTATGAATAAAACATTGGTTATCTCTTTTTAATGCTACATTTTGCTTGTTGTTAAAAAAAGGCAGTGTTTACCTGTATAAAATAATCACAAACACATAAAAATGTTTATGTTTAGAAACAGTGAATGGCTGCTAAAAATAAAAACGTAATGATAAAACTGTAAAAAACAAATAAAAACAAATTTGTGATGTAACAGCAACAAAAAATATTTGAAATGATAGAAATGTGTTAACTCGTTATGATATTTGCGCAACATCATATTTTTCTAAATTTTTATTGTTGCTACAATGATTAACGAGACGTATGTTCAAGCATTATAAATTATTAGATGTAAAATATAAATATTAATATTTTTTACTTTTTTGTATGTTTTTCGTAGGTTAGACCAAAAAATTGTATTATCATCTCAACTAATATGTCATTGCTCAAAGAAGATAATGTAATATTACCAATTAATGGACAGTAAAAAAAATTATCTGCAAAATCACCATATTAGAATTTAGACAGTGTTTTTAAAGTGTTCAAATTATTTGCATACAATTTTAATTATATTTTTTTTTTAACTGTTGCATTGTATAGATATGCTTTAAGAGTATATATGTCCATAAACCCTACATATAGTATGGTAATCACTTGATTTTTTTTTCTGGTTGCAGTATAAGTAGTTCTTTAATATATCTTAATTTCTTTATGCGTTAGGGCATTAAAAATATTTTTTTGGCATAAGAAAAACGTATTTCGTTGTTTTTCTAAAACACTACAGGCATCTTTTTTATGTGTACAATATAATTGCTGCTTTACATTTTGCAACTATATATCCAAGAGCTTTTTTTTGTTGCCTTGCTCGTTTGTTCCAGAAACGTGCAAATCCAGGTTGTATGTTGGTAAGTATGTAGTAAAAACATGTTATAAAAGTCAAAAAAAAACCCGGCGAACTCTAAAATGTGCACATTTTACAATTACAAAGAAAAGTACATTTATATTTGTGAATACAACGTTTTTTACACAAAAGACGCAAAAAACATCTTCGGTCGACGCATTGTCGTATATTAAATATAAATGCCTTTTTGGATCGTTTTTTGTTATTTTTATGCCAAAAAAACGTTTTTTGCGCGAGATGTAAAAAAGATAAATAAAATCTTTAAAAAATCAGTTAATAATAAGTCATATGTAACATGATATAACATTTCTTTCTTATTTTGTGTCCAAACAGTGCAGCACAAAGGTTTTTTGATATCATTTGCAAGCATTTCGGGGTGAAAAAAATATAATGGCTATACTACCCACAAAAAAAAATTATGCTGGTAGATAAAACATATACTTGTAATTATCGACCTCACGGTAACTTAATTTATTTATTTGTTTTAATTTTTTTAGTATTGGAAACTATAATGCAATTTTAAAATATTATGTCCACAAAAAATGTACGATATAATACGTTAAAAAATGTTTAATGTTTGAACGATAGTTTTTTATAAAAAACCTACGAAAGCAAGTTTTTGCCAAGCGGATTTTTTTATTTCTATGCCCTGGTCTTGCGCAGGTAAATACTTTTTAGGCTTTTAAGTGTGTGAAACTACAAATTTTTGCATAATAAATTTTAAAAAATACTATAATATAGGTTTATGTTTTTTTACTATAAACTTTCATTTATAAAAAAATATAAGTTTAACAAAAAAGTATAAAATTGCATAAGTTTTTTATGAAGAATGCATATTATTAGTAAAATGATAAACGAAATACCAGCAAGATAAACAAAAACGAGTTTTTTACTAGTAATTTAGTTTGTTTTTTTTTAATGATAATATATTTGTAAAAAAAATGTAAAACTAATATAAAGAAAAGACAGACAAAAAAATACTTAACAAATAAAATGTAGTTACCTGTATTTTCTATTAAAAAAAAATCTTTAAATAGAAATCTAGCTAAAAATACATAACTACTGGTCTTTACTAGGTCTTAAACTAATTTTTGTACAATGATTACTTTTTTAAAGAAAAAGCATATGTTTTTCGTACAAAAAACCTATATTACCTTCTAATTTTATCTTATTATTAATTTTTTCACAAATTGTAGGTTTAGACGTTTTTAAGATGTAATATGTATACCCTCTGTACAAATACAAACAATTTTGTTATTGATCACGGAATTGTTTTGTACATATTTTTATGTCCTAATCTTCGTGGAAGTAATTGTGCAAAAGTACTCATGGGCATATTTTTTACTACTTATAGGTTCTTGGTACACATGGGTAGAAAATTACCCACGGAGTTTAAAATGTAATAATATACCCACAGGTGAAATTTTTTATGTATATAAAAAAACGAATTGAGAAATTCCGTGGGCATTAAACAGTACCCACAGGTAACAAAGATACACAAAATACAAAAAATCCCTATAGGTATTTTAAGTGGATAAGATCAGGGCAAAAAATACCCACGGGTATTAAAAAAACACGCACAATGTAGGTTTTTTTTTATGGTTCCATTATAAAAAATAATAATTTGCTATGTCGATACGCTTCAAGTTTTACAATACAATCTTTACTTAAAATAATAAACAAATTTTTATTATTATAAGAAAAAAGTCAATAATATTTTAGTATTTGTAAGCCTATAAAAACACAGTAAAAGTATCTACTTATTGTAGAATTAAAAACTTTTTAAAATGTTTTGCGCTGCAAAAGAAATATGTTTACCTATCAAATTAATGTCAGAAAGACGTTATCCGTTATTATTATTCAAACAAAAAAAAAGGGAAATATATTTTTTAAAAATTACATTGCTTTTGAAAGTTAATTCATAGATTCTAGTTTCAATTTTTGTATGAAAATCTGATATAGCTTTTTCGCGAATGGTTTTTTCTAAACATAAATATGCCATCTTAGTAGTCGTTGCGCATATCTAGAATTTATCTGTGTTTTATCTACGCAGTTTTATAAGTATTCTGTAAGATAAATTTTTTGATTACTACGTCTCTTAAAAAAGCTATAAAATTAAATTTTTTATTCTGGCTTTTTGCTTTTTTAATGAATTTTGGTCTTTGAAAAAAATACGTTTCACTGTCTCAGCAAGCTAAATAATAATTTAATAAAGCATCTTTATTTTAAAAGAAAATGCTTTTTTATGCATAGTCTGAAGATAAGCAACCCGAGTTTGTTGACCATGCTGTATAAATATGTATTTAACTTTTTGTATTAATGTATAATATTAGTATGCAGTAGAATTTTTTTTTTGTTTTTATAAGTATAGAGCTTTAAAAAATAGTGTACATTATAAATTTTGGTACAACTCAGACTTAGAACAATTAAAAGATAACATGTTTAAATTCATTATAAAAAAATAATACATATCACGATACAAGCTTACTAGCACGCAATCTACGAACAGCTCAACAGTAACAAATACAGATTTAAACTCTTATATTTGCAACGATTGACTTTTTAAGTCAGTTTATATTGTATGTTTGCAGCAAAAAAAAACAGTTGCAAAAACAAATTAATTGTTAAGCAGTTATTAAATACGCAAATATAAGAAACAAAAAAAGTAAAAAAAAACGCCTTGTCAAAAATAACAAGTATTTTATGTAAAAAAATTGCATAAAGTGTACTTAAAAGAAGTTAAACTTATATATTTTGTGCTTTGTATCCGTCAAAAAATGTCAATTATAGAAAATATCTTTAAAATAAAAAAGAAATACGTATATTTAATACCCGTATCAAAAAATTTCAATTCCCTTAATAATTATTCTAATATTATCTTTACCTGCATTTAATCTATAAAGTTACTATATCAAAAAACAAAAAAGCGAATTTATTTTACTGCATAAAATCTTATATTGCTATGTTTTTACTTTATTATAGGGTAAAGAATAAAAAAAATAAGTGAAAAAAAGTTTTTAGATTTGTTTTGATTGAACCAACATTAGGGCAATGTTATTTTGAAAACAAACACTATAGTTGCGACCGGTTTATTTTTTGTATTGGCATTGCGACAGGTTTTTTTTTGTATTGGCATTGCCATATTATTTGTTATATATTTTTTTTAAAATTAGGAACTACATATAAGTTTTTTTTTGCCTTGGCTCTTGCTAATATAAAAGAGCAATATAAAATTGTCATCCCTGATGCAAAAAAGAGTAGAAATAAAACATTATAAATGATGTTTAATTAACTAAAAACAACTTTTATTACAAGATTTTATATTAAAAAATAAACGTATACCAATATACACGTAAAACAGTATACTTTACCTATCTGCAAATAATTTTCAAACTTATTAAATGTAAAAAAAAGCCAACTCAGAAAGTCATTAAGAAATACAAAGGTTTTAGATGCTTTTTAAGTACGGCATATTTTTTGTCGTCATAAGTCAGGTAGAACTTTATAAAAGCAATATATTTTTTATACAAATTTCGGCGCTCTAGTAGTAACTAATATAAAATACAATGAAAATTAAACAACAATTAATAAACAAAATTTAAACTTGAAGAAAAATAAACAACACCATATAAAGCAAGTTTAGCATGTATGATGAATCGGGTATTTTTGTACATATTAGATATAGCCTTACAAAAAATATATATAACATGAATAGCTGTGTGATTGTAACGTATCATGTTTAATCAGGAGAGCAAAAATTTCAATGACTTTTTTTAATATAAAAGCCATATTCTCCCTACTATTAAGGAGGATTTTTTTGTTCTTATGGGTTATCTATTTTTTTATAGTACTTATTGTTTACAAAAAACAAAATAATTTATTTAACTACAAATTTACGCATTAGGTATTACATATTGCAATTTTTTTGTTCTCAAACATTTGCCATTTTTGTCTTCTACTATATATAAATGCCTAGTAGTCAATAAATTTACTATTTGGATTCCGAAGCTTTGGAATTCCTCCTATTAAGAATTCCGGTATTTGTAATTTCCACATTTTATAATTTCTAATATTTGAGATTAATAATATGCCAACCTCAAGTGATTTTTAATTCATAGCATTTCAAATTTTTACTTCCAGTAATTACCTTGCATTTATGAATAAAAATATTAAAAATCTACTTTTGAGTTTGCTGACTATTCAAACAGAAATATTGACGAAACTTTTTGACTAATTTAGAGTACCAATAATTTTTTTAAGACACTCTTAATAACAAATAGTAATAATTCCGATTACAAAAAAAAATATCTGAAATTAACAAGAAAAATGCAAACAAGCGTAATAAAAAAATCCATTGTATGATGCATCTGAATGTATATACGTAGGATATATAAACTGATTTTTAAATCCTAATATTGCTAATAAAAAGAATTTTTGATTCACAAAATTTTACATAGTAAAGATTTAGAATAGTAAGAAAAATAAGTACCTAAAATAACGAATACTGAGAATTCCAAAATCTTGCTATTCGAATAGTTTATATTCTAAATTTTTGGAATTTTTCGTTTTTGGTTACGTTTGTTCTTTTCTCCATATGCATCTATTCAATTTTAAATAAAGCCATTCTTATATTAAAAAAAAATCAAAATTGTAGCCAAAAAAACAAAAACAACACAGTTAACACAACATGGTAATTGTATTCCTATCAACAAGTAGAATTTTTTGCAGAAAAATCTATAAAAATTTTCCCCTTTTTTCCCTATTTTTCAATAATGGCTATTATGGAGGAAGTGGCATTTTGACTTTGTCTTAAAAAGCCCCTACTTTATATGATACCCCTGTAATTAATTTTTATTAATAGCAAAAGCAGGTATTTACAAGACATAAATCAGCACATATTTAAGATATAAAAAAGGATTATCATTTTATCTTTAATTATGGCAGGTTTAATTTAGTGCAAGAATTTTTCCACGAAAAAAAAATAACTGAGTGATTTAATCAAAGATTTCATAGATTCTAAATACATAAAATATCACAGAACCATCAATTTTTATACAACATGCTTTAAATGATTTTTAAGTATGCAAACGTGACAAAAAGCGCACTATGTTTTGTTTTGCGCTTTAAGTATAAAAAAAACATGTTTTTGCCCAATAAATAGTGATTATTTTACATGAATTTCTTTTTTTTTAATGTTTAAATTTTAATATGAGGATATTTTTGCAAATAACATGCAGTCCTAGAATTATCTTGCAGAGTTGTTCGCATAAAGTTTAAAGCGGCTTATAAAACATGTCTACTTTTTAAAGAGTTTTTGTGACTTTTCTTGATATAAAAAATTGTAATTTGGAGTATACTTTGTGCAAAAAAATTTATATTATAGATTATAGTAAGTGCAATATCCTTTCTTAAAAAATAAACGCTAAAGTATTGCGTTTAAACATACTATAAAATAAAAAAAAAACACTTTTCTTACTTATATTTTGCCGAATTGTAAATTTTTTTTATTTAACCTTTATTTAAGTTTCCAATCAAAAAAAGCTTCGTTTTAGGTACGAAAAATTTTGAACATACAAAACTGTAGTCTTTGTATAGAATATGCCTTTTTTTGTATTTTAACTATCTTTAGAAATGCTTAAACTTGTAAAAAACAAAGTAAAGATGTTTCGCGGTTTTAGAAAAAAATCAACTATTACAAGTAGGTATTTTTAATATGCAAGATAAGATTTTAACATATGTATTTAAAAACGGCACGTAGCTAAAAGACAATCTTTGTATAGCGTTACAGTTACAAATTCTTGGCATACTTTTATTTATCTACAGCTAGCACGTATCTTTATAAAATATATACTTGCATTAAAACGTCGTTTAATGATGTAGCATAGTGTTTTTACATAATATAGGCGTTTTTTATCATTGCAAAAATAAAAGCTTTTAACAAGAAGGAACAAGTGCTTAATATGAAAAACTTCGAAACTGAGTTTTTATGTTTTTATATCAGCAAAAATATTGCGATTGCATTGTGCTTTTTATTCAAATACATGAAATCTTTTTTTTTTTTGCATCATTCGTAAATTCAATTTCAGAATTCATTTGTTATTATTAAAAAATTAAATTTTAATATAAACCCACGAATAATAAACCTAAGAAGTCTATATATTAATTGTATGTATTTTGCAAGTCATGGTCTTTAAAGTAATACTAAAATATATGACGTATATATTGCAGTAGTAAAATACCTAGTCAAAGTAACAAATACATTTTTTAAAAAAAAATACGTAAATTACCGTAATGATTTGGCAAGGTGTGCTTTACCTAGGTAATGAGAAAAAATTTGTTCCTTTGGTTGCAATTTCGTACATTGCCAAAAACAAGAGGTAGTGTACATTACCTAGGTAGAGTCTAGATTACCTGGATTTGCAGTTTACCTTTAACATATGCATAAAAATTAGAACATATAATTTTTGCAAAAAATAAAACATGCAAAAAAAACATTTACGCAACACAATTCTATATGATTTTTTTTTATTGTAACTCATTTTTATACAAATATTGAAAAGATAATTTTTGATTGACAGAGAATTTTTTACATATTGTAAAAAATGTAAAAAAAAAAATCCCTTTTAACAAGTTTATATGTTATATTACATATATTTTAGCGCAACTGCATGGAAAGAACACTTAAAACATAAATTACTGAATTTTTAAACATGTAGTACATTTAGCTTTCTAAAAATGCTCTTTTTAAATATAAATATCAAAATTACATGACAATATTTAACTAGGGAAATGCTTGTATTTTTACACTATAATTATAAAATTTTACATCATATAAAAGTATTTTTACAAATTTATTAATAAAATAATAACAAGTAAGATTGATGAACATAAGTACGAATATTTGACAGCTAAAAAGTAAATTGTACGCGATAGATTTTAACAAGTTTAATTGTACGCAAAAGTTATTTAAAATGACTTTTAAATATCTCTGACGTAGATAACTGAAAATTTGTAATTACACGTATGACAAAAAACTGTATATAAATGCAGTAATAATTTTTTAGCAACACCACTTTAAGTTATATATATAAAGTTCGTATATTTTTCGTACAAAAGTGAAAGGAGCTTATAATTTTTATTTTATTAGTTTGTTTATATATAAAAAAAATACTAAAATGTCATCAACTTATGACTTAAATTTTATTTTTTGTAGCGCGTGCTGATCGCCACCCGTGCGCAGCTTTTTTTAGGCGTAAAAGAAGCAAAAAATAACAATGAATTATCTAAAAGGCCTAAAAATTATGTTTTTTACCTTATTTTGCTAAAGTTAATTTATTTATATGTTTCAGAAAGTTTTTAAAAAAATTTTTAAAAAATCATAAGAACATATAATTTCTTATTATTATAAAATAGCGTATTTTTCCAAATCAACTTTACCACCTATCAATTGTTTTGCCATATATCCGTTTTTTGCTTATTACTTTTTTCTGACCTGGTGGCGGGCTGCGCGCGCAAAAGTTTTGCTTTAAACAAAAGAAAATGCAAAATTTGCCTTATGTGCTAAACAAGCCTAAAAAAATAAATTCTCCTATACAATGTGAAATTTTCGTGCTGTGCGATATTTTCGCAGTATGTACTGCGAACCAACTTTATAGTGTATCTTTGCATGTTGCTATTTTATGTAAAGTTTTTTGCTGCTAGTTCTGACACAATCTACTAGCCTTTTATATCAAACATAAATCTTTATGTATTATAGGCGCTTGGAGCCCGAAAAACCTTAGATCACTATCTGCTATTACATATGGTCTAATAGATATAATTTGACATTTTTTCATATAAAGAAGCATGACATATCGCATTACTTTCAGTTATATAAAAAAATTTACGGTCTAAAAAGACGTGTCAAAAGATACTAGAGTAAAAAACCATACCGTTAATAGTTGATTCTTTAGCCCAGACTTGCGTGATATAAAGCTTTGTATCTGCATTGTTACTAGTACATTCTATTTATATCTGGATAGTAGTAATTGCTATAAACGACACCTTCAGTCACCATGTGGCGCCTAAAAACATATATACGGTTTTTGTACGTTTTTCTACTTTTTTAGAATATGTGTTGTATATGTGTATATCTTGTCAATTCCCACAATTAATAATTATAATTGTTTTAACATTAAGATATTTATGTTATGGTTTATTAAACGCCGAGTATACTAACATTCAGTTTTAGCATGCGAGTGCTACTCAGCGTGCTAGGTTTACTATTTACTATGCACAAATACATTTCGATATATTATTTTATCGAAAAAAAATGAATAAAATCGGTGCTTAAACAATAAAACCCAATTTGTTTGAGTAAAAAAATTAAAGGTAACCGACTTAGTAATTATCAACAGTTTTTACAACAAAGTATTTTTTTTAGCTAAAATGTAAAAAAAAAATATAAACCCCGGTAACACTAGCCTAGAATATACATTTTTTATAAACAAAAATATTTTGTAAACAAGCGATAATATATAGTAGTAATTGTCTGTCGAGAAAACAACAGGGGTCGCCTTAATTTAGTATTAAATGCATAAAAATGTTCAAAAGAAAATCTTATTGTTTTATTTATCCTACTGTTAGATGTTGCAGCGTAAGTCAACATGAAAATAGAAAGTCAACAAATATGTGTCAATAAAACACTTGTTCGCAAAACCTAGACATTTTTTGCAAGCAAGCTCGACTTGGGGTACCGAACTCACAAATTTTTCACGAAATTTTACGATGATAAACCAAGCTCATTTTTGTTGAAGAAAATCAAAACTGCTTTACAAAGACATTTCTCATTGCCATTATGATCTGTCTTTTCTGCTTTTACACTTATCAAATGTATTTGCAGTTTTTTATTATTGAAAATATTTTTTTCGATAGTTATCATACAATTTTGCAAAAAAAAATAAAATGCTTAACAACTAGTGTAAGCTTTAGTTTATATGTTTTTGGTTTTTTTTTTTAATCTGTCTTTTATATGTTGCTACTTGTAAAATATAGAAGTGTCATTTACGCTATCATTTTTTGGTAGTAAGCCGGGTGCAAATAGTACAATTTTATGCAAAAAAAAAAACAAGAACCATGCAATCCATTTCGTTCTAACATCTTTTTTGGTGTAATTTATACAGTCAATGAATAGAAAAATTCTCATTATTATAACTCTGTAAAGTTTTTGGTTTATCAAAATGCAAAATACCCCTTATTTGGGATATAGATACTTGGACAAATACACGTTTGCAAGACAAAGCAAAAAACGCCAAAAAAATGTAATTTTCTGCTATAAACTGCACAACCCTATGTTTTACGTGTAAAGAACATCAATGGTTCAGTTGATAAATATTTTTTGTGAAAAAATTTATAGTCTTTATACTGTATTTATATAGAAGTGTGGTTTTAAAGTACAATATTTTGTAATACCAAATAGACTGTCTGTAACAGGGTTAGCTACCGAGCATGTGTATGAAGCAACGCTTATAAATACAAAATGCAATGTTTTCTGTGTCAGGCAGAAATTCAAATGACCCATGTATTTATATTTTCTAGTTTTGGTGTTTATTCTTTTACAATGCTTATACGCAATTTGCTTAATATATTAAGATATCGTTGTCAATATATACACGCTAGGCTCTATTTTGTGTGTATGCAATTACCTGCGTTTATAAATGAAGTAAAAGTCTATACGTTTTATGGACAGCTTATAAATCAACGAATAGGTAATTATCAAAGAAAGATTAGCCCTAAATATCTAATCAATACGTACGTGTAAAAAATAGGTTTAAAAGATGCATGAGCTTTCGATATGGTAATATAAGTGACAGAAAAATATAAAAATATATTTGGTATGTATAAACATAGATTGTATAGAAGCATATCATATGTTTAAATTTTATTTAAGCTTTGCGAATAATAAAAATAATCTCAATATAAATCGAGTGTTATCGTCAAGTTATTTATATTTATATAACGCGTATAGCAACAGGTATCCGGGTACTTGAGGATCCGGCTTTAGCGGTTTTAAACCCGTAATAAAACACAAATACAATCCTTTAAATCATTCTATGTATCTACTGTAGGCAAAAAATATCCTCGTATAGTACAAAAGATTGCAATGCTACGATATGCATAAGAGTTTAAGTTTTAACACCTTTTTGTGTATCAGTTACGGAGTGCAAAATTTTTTACTATTGCAAAAAGTGCAAAAAAAGTAAATAGTGGTGTGTAAAAATATAAGGTAAAAATTCAACACCTACAAAAAAAAATATGTGGCTGTATCAAGTCCACTTAGTAATTTATGCTAAAACATAAATTAAATTTGACGTTTACTAGGTTTTAATGAAACAATTTGACATCTGTATATTTTTGGAGCATCCTTAATGACATATAAAGTGCGTTTTACAATTAAGTAGACAAAAAAATATATACAATGGTTAGCATCATTTTCGTATATAAAAATTTGTAGATGAGTGTTATTCTGTAGTATAAACATACAAAATGTACTTATTCTATGTTGTATGCACTAAGAACAGTCATGATTGGACAAGGTCAAAATTTGCAAGCATTACAGTTATACGTTGATAAAATACACACCTGTTCTTTAACGGGAAATGCTAACATAGCAACGAAGTACCTTGCAATGCTGTGATCGATGCAATAAGTCAAGATTTTTAGATGCAGTCATTTACGAATGCCATTGGGTATCCTACAATGCATAAATAAATAAAATGTAATAAAAATATTATATTGATAAAAACATGTGCAAATTTTCACCTGCTAGTTTTTTTCCTTTGTTGAAATATATCTTGCAACCCAGCTCAAAACCTGTTTACATATTTACTTAAAACTTGTTTTTAAACTACAATGTTTTGTATGATAAAAATAAGACAGTGAACAAAATGTGTTCGTTATGTTTTATATGCCTGCATAATACATGTAAACTCCTAATTACCAGCGTACATATGCCAAAAAAAAAGTTTTTTATATATGGTGCAGTTTACAGTCTATAAATAATGTAGACGCACATATTTGTCAGTTGAGATTCTATTCTACATCCGTAATAAAAAAAAATTTACTCTGTGTCTATATTTTATTTCGTTCTTGAGTGTACGGCTACACACCCTATTTTTTGAATTGTTGTAAGATATTTTTAGAGAACAATTTGCTTTTGAATATCGGGTATCTTTGTGTTTGCAAAATTAGCCTTAGAAAAGATAAATAGTAGAACAAGAGTAACAAATCTATTATCAAAAAAAAAGGCTATGGATCGTGTACAGTTTTCATACTGTAAGAAACATTTACAATATAAAGACTCAGGATAAGACAAAATTTATACTGATATATAAAAAATAACAAAAGACGTTACATTTATTGTAAGTGTTTAAAGCTTATTCTTTTATAAGCAGCTCGAATTTGTATTTTTCCAGTAAGGCTACAAATGTGATTATTTATAAAACCACATATATATGATTTTGACATTTTCGCTTAAAAAAAAACAGAGCATAAAAAATAGGCTTTAAAGGAGACAACATATTATGAGTTAGACAACATTATATGCTGTTTTTTTACTATAAAGCGCATAAGTATAAAGAGAAATGGTATCTGGTTATTTTCACTTTTAGTTACGATGTAGAATTAAATGTCAGTTAAAATAAAAACCGAACGTTTAATTCACAAATTACACGCAAAATATATAAAGTAAATACAAAGTTTTATTTGTCAAATACTATGGGGTATTTTGCATTTTGTGCTGCTTTTTTATTCCATCAAAAGTTTTCAAGAATGATTTTTCAGCAAGAGGCAAGTATATGATTTTTATATTGTAAATTCTATTTATATACACTATGAATCGCAAATTTTTGTAGTTCTTTACAAAGCTGTACAACCTATACAGGTGTAAGCTTCATCGGCGTTTTTTTATGATACAAAATCATTGACTCCAAAGAACAAAATGTAGTTGTTATGAAGGAAAACTTACAAATTCTAGTTATATAAAGTCTGCATCATACAACTTTTACACAACAAAAACCTTGCCTAACCACGCCATTTGTTTAATAACTGCGATCAAAGCGCAAAAGATACAGAAAAAGCGTAAATTAGTTAGCGCTGATAAAATATATATGTACGTTTGTTTGTCTAGAGGCATTTTAAAACATAAAGTACTTTTTTTTGGAATGGAAATCATACTGAACATGATGCATCATATAAAAAACAGAAAATATGCGCTAAATGCAATAATATCCTAATACATAGACAATGACATTATAATAAATATGCAGATACAATGAGAAATTACTATCAATTATAAGAAAAAGTATTTAAAGTTTTTTAAGATTTACTTTTTTTTAATCGTTTATTTGCTAGCTAGCCCATATTTTTTGTACAAAGTTTGTTGTAAAAATTTTTACAAAACATTACACCGCTGTGACGTAAACGTTATACCCACAAATTCTTAAGCGCAATGATACGATAAACTTTTTGTACTTAAATAGACTACCTGCCAAATTGAACTTTTGAATTTTCTATTTGCATTACCTGCTGCCTTTACAACTGATAATAGACAAATTGCATTAAGTACACACATATCTAACTATTATACTTCATGAAAAGTTGTTCTGACTATCCGACGATGTTTTGTGCAGCTCAATACTTTAACGAACTTAGTAAAGGGATTTAAGATTAACTTTGTGCCAAGAAAATGCGAAAACTCTTTTTCTAGTAACAAAATGCTACAAATGCAAGCTTTTGAATGCGCTTGTAAAAGTCAGCCGTTCATCATCTAGAAAAATCACTGATATCGGTTCTTTAACTGACTATTGTATAAAGAATAAAAATAAAACCGTAATGCAGGTTTAAAATCTACATATCAACTAAAGCAGTGTTGTGTATATGTACAACGGTATACAATAATAACAACATGAATAGGTTTTTTATGCAATAAATGCAAATTTGTTGTGTTATGAGATCGTATAATATGAAATAGTAAATGACATGCTGCAGCAACATCGGTGACAAGAATCTTAGTGAACGTGTACCTTTTTAATAACTAAAATCTATGTAAAACGGCGAAAATGTTACAACTTTAACATTTTGCTGCTACGTGCGTTACTGAGAAACCATATGGTGTAGTTTTAACGTTATTTGCCGTGATTTTTATTTATGTAAGCAACTAGATTTATTTCGCGCCCATTTTGCGTGCAAATTGTACAAACTTATGTTATTATTCTCAGCTTTTTATGCTTTGTTTATCAGGTTGCTGTAAAAGAACATGATTATTATTTTTTGCGCACAAAAAAAACTCGTTAGTCAATTTTTTTATATTACGGTAAAAAAGCTTTTTTGTGACAAATATCTAGGAATCGTTTAAAAACATAAACAAAAATTTACGTCTGATATAGTTAAGTTCACTACTGAATTGGTGTATCAATTCATGAAAATAATTAGAAAAAAAGTAGTATTTTCAATTCATTTACAATTTAAAAATAGTAATTTGCTGTACTCTATTATGAGCACTTAAGATACCAATAGCATGTGATACCAGTTTACAGTTTAGAAACTACAATTACATGCGGATTGAGAAAAAAAATACTGTTGCCTAAATATAGTAGAACAAAAAACAAGTGTAGTGCGCCTGGCCCTGCGCTGGATAGACAGCCTATGCTTTGTGCAAAAAAAAACACGTCAGTCATTCTTTAGCGGTTATAAAGATTCTGTTAACGCAATAAAATCTGAAATGCCCGGAAGGTTATAAAATGACATATATGTAATATTTTAACGTAGATCTGTGTAATTACATTGCTTATTTCGTGCAGTTCTATACACACTTGTTAAATAAATGAATACATAAGATGCAGACTAACGTTTTTATAGCTTTGCAAACCATTTAAACACGCATAGGTACTGTTTAGTACTAAAAAAAATCTACTCTAGCAAGATTGTAAAAGAAGAACTAAATCAACTTGTAAACTACGTATAATCGTTTCAAGATTATGATGACTCTATTTAATTTTGTTTAATTCTAACATTAACAATTATATACTTTTTTAGATATTTAAAAACGCAAAGATGCATTGTTGTTCTGTCCCATATATATTTTTTTTGCTTTCTACTAAGTTTTTTTTTGTATAGTGCCGTAGATCAATAATGCAACAACGCTTTTGCATTTATGTATTTTTCCATCACAGTCATACCTACAATACTAACATAAATTGTGCATCAGTATGCTTTTTTGTTTGTTCTAGGTTTCTAGATAGCGTTTAGTGTAACTCTTGTGCTCTTTTATGGTCATGCATTATAAGATATCGGAGTTTCTGCAATTGAAGCCATATCGTTTATATTTAAAAAAGTCATTGTACTTAATATATTTACCGTTCGAATACGTTGCGACCAAAAGCATGTTTGTATAACAGTGTATTTTACTTAAGCATTCATTTATGCTTGATACGTTTTAATGCGTTTTTTACAAGTTATTTTTCATATTTGTCATGATTTAAATTCATAATGTATACACTTTTCATTTAGGTTGTGGGTTTTAGCTCTGTTCATTTTAATGTGTTACACATGTGCTTGAAGTTTCTTTTTTTTGGCTCTTTTAAAATACAGCACAACCCAGATATGTTTTTTTTTTCTTTTTGTGTATATTACAACGCAATAAAATGTTTTAGTCAGCAGTTTAGAAAATTCCAGTTAAAAGTTTTAATAACCCTGTAAAACTGTAAAAAATTCTTGGTTTATTTTATTTTTATACGCCGGATATTTATCTAAGAAAGTCAAGACTTAGAGTTTGAAATAAATTGCCTTTATATTGACAAATACTAATATGTGCAGAACCTGCATTTAATTGTATATTGATAAGCTGGAGTTTTGTATCTGTTTAGCATATTCTATTTTAAATAAAACTATAATTCAAAAGTTTTTAAAATAGTTGCACCCATACGCAACATTAATTCATATTATAATTTTACTAATTTTCTTGGGTATATACTTTATACAAAACTCTACAGACGCGAAAGTAAACAATTATTTTGTTTTTTAATTAATAATTTGCAAAAATAAAGGCATGGAAAATGCTCTATTACGCTGTGTAAATGTTTTACCATTTGTTGCATAGTAGGATCGTTTTTGTTAACACCTTAGCAGATCTAAATCAATTTAAAGGCATATAACAAAAAAACAGCGAAAAAAAAAACTGAAAACACCAGAAGATTAAAAAGAACTATAATTGCGCTGATGTAACTTGACCACAACGTTTTTTTTACTATGTTTTTTACTCAACCACTTTGGATTTTCTTTTATACACTGACAAAAAAGCCTGATTTAGTTTTGAAAAAAATATACAAGTGCAAAAATATAAATTTATTGCATTTTGGCTCATGCTATTGTTATTCGCATAGATTTTATATTTGTCCTTTTATAGTTTAACAATTGGTTATAAGTATCGGATTATAAAAAGCAATTTTCGCAAGTGGGTGTAGTCTTGTTTTATATATTTTATGTTGTAGTGTTGACTTTTTAAAAAACCTGGAAACACTGATAGATTTCCAATTTAGAGAAAAGATGATGTTTTATTTTTAATTTCTGAAAAAACTGAAATTGCTATTTTGTGGTAATTAAGCAATATAACGGTGCATCAAAAAAACTATAAAAGTGCTACTGTAAATCAGTGGACATACAATTTATTGATTTTTTATGATAACCAAAACTTTAAAAAAAAAGAATTTTGAATTAAAAAACTAAATGACAATTTTTTATTACGGTGCTTTTAAAGACAGACCAAATCCATAACCATTAAACATATAAAAATATTTTACACGTCAAATACTTCTTGAATTTGTTATAAGTTTTTAAATTGTATTTTATTGTATTTATGTAAGAAAAGCAAAAAAAAAAATATACATACTTGTATTAAGTCAATACATAAAAAGTTAGGTATTATACGACATCGGGCTAATGCAATAACTTAAAATGCTTTTGAATTTTATTGCCAGTTTTAATGCTGTACTTAAACAAAGTCTTAGAATTGTAAGTTGTTCGAAGCTAATAAGAATCCTGTTTTATTTGCAGGTGATCCAAGTTATACCCATTTGAGAGGAAACCAAAAAACATGTCATTGATGTCAGAAAATTGTATAAAACATAGGTTAACATACAATTTACATATCTCAAAATGTACTTTGAATGTCATGCATTGCGTATAAATAAAATATTTGCATATACATACGTACAATAATAAGCTGTTTATGCACTTGTCTTTTCTATGCCTTATATTATGTTTTAAAGAAAAGTATGATCTAATATCAATATCTGCGTAAAAATCTTAATAACTGCGAGACAGATATAACATCCAAAAACACATTTTAATTTTGTCTGCAAAAATTTTCAGGTTACTAAATTTTTCAATTAAATAGAAATATGACATATACAACAAATTTTACAGCGATTAACAATATTGAATCTATGAGATAATTAAGTCAAAAAACTATTGTTCCTTATAATTTCGTCAAAGTTCTGTACGTATGCCGTAGACTTTAAAACAATTTGGGCGTCTATTTTACAGGCGAATTTAGTCTAAAGTATAAAAAACTGTAAAGAACGCGTACTAGAAAAACACTAAGTTATGGCAATCAATAATAAAAGCTTTAAAAGGTATTTAAATGCATTTGTGCATTGTGCGCATGCATATAAGTGTGCACTAATGTAAAACTTTAATAAATTGCTTTTGTACTTTGCTTTATACTATCAATGATACAATATGTCATTCTGTTACTGCAACATAAATCAATAATATTACAAAAAGAATCGTGAACAGGTGTTTTTATATATTAAGGTACAATTTATTCTTGTAAAAAAAATAATATGTCAAAAATATGTAAAAAATGTGTTTATATATAACATTTTTTTGTAAACCTAAAAATTTTTATAAAATGTATAAATAATTTTTTTACGGCTTTAATGTATTCGCAACATAACAGAAAATTGCTTATTATTTTGTTGAAGTTCTTTCTACAACAATAAGAAAAAACATCTATTATACAGTGATTAAGAAACGAACAGCAATGAGTTTAACCCTAGACATTTTTTTGGTTGTTTCAATGACTAAAAAAACGATTTGGAATTTTTATTTATTTTTTATACGTCATACATATTTTATCTATCCCAGTAATAAACTTTAAAAAAAACATCACATGTATATGTTACGTATAATATATAAAACAAGTACATAAAATACATTTAGAGAAATTTCATATACTTTACCAAATTATTTTTTATAGTTGACAGCATTAATGTGGTTTTTTTTGCAAATTTCGGCAAAAAAAAAACTGTCAGTGGAAAAGTAGACAGCGAATCTTAATATAAATATAAAGTACAAAAAAAAATTTTATAGTAGAATCAAGTCAATTGCAAATTACACTTAAATCAGTAGACCTTAATGTGTATAACCGTTTAACTATTTTAACAATAAAATAAGTTTGCAATAATATAATATATCTGTCGTACATTCAATTTGCCGCTTTAAGGTATATACCGTGTCTTGCACGCGTTGCAGCAGCAAGCATTGACAGAATCTAGATTTGTTACTTGTTTAAAGATGTAAATAGAATACGTGTTAATTAAGAAATACGGCCTATATAGGTTGAAGAATCCCTAAGAATATCTATAAATACACAATAAACTGCGTTGGCTAACAAAAACAAAATATCACAAGGTAAACCAATGTTCTAAAATTTGATAAGGTATACTTAAATATAATGTAAGTTTTTTAAACTTGTATTAAAAACGTGGGAATAGCAAACAACTTACATTGTGTTTTTCTGTCATGGTAATACAAAATTAGTAGCAATAAAAATAATTATATTATTCATTTTTGTATTTCTATACAGTATATCCATTTTTATATACTATTTTATGCACGTCGTTTTGTATATAATTTGCTTGTTGTTTCTTTTTTTCAATGATGCAAACCTGGTTTCAACTTTTTTATCTATACTATAAATTACCATTTGACTGCAATTTGTCGCTTTTCAACGCGTTCAAAGCATATTCTAGTATTGTAAAAAGTTAAGTAAGCGTTATTTTTTGTATTTTTGTTTTTTTACTCAATTTTTACAATTTGCAGCTTTACATTTTTTGTTTTGTTCTTCTTAGCAATAGTAACATTTTCTCATTGTTCTGGGTAACCCAAAATCTATTCATCACCTACATACCTCATTTATTTTTTGGTGAGCATTTTAGTACTGCATCGTTTATGTGCAAAGCAATGTACATCGCAAAATCTCTTATAGTATTTATTCTGTGGTTTTTTGGTCGCGGTAATAATTTTTAACCAGATTTTTGTTTCCCAACTAAGCACATCGTTGTACTTCAACTGTATTTCTGGCCAGAAATCAGTTTTTTTGTGTCGATGAAGCAATTTCAAGTTAAAGTATTCATGTAAGTTAAAAGCTCTATGAGTAATGACTGTAATATGGTATCCAATCGATGCTAATGGTGTTATTTTGCAGCACCTTATTGTGATATGGTGTATATTTTTAGTTTCAGTGTATTTGAGAAAGTCGAAATTATTTGGTCTGAATATTTTTTTGCCTATAAGACGTGGCATTTGCTAAAATTAGCAATAATATTTTTTAGGTTAAATGCTTTGCGGACACGGTTTTTTAATATATTGTTATATATGAAAAAACATTATCGTAAACAAACACCAAATTCATAAGTCCAAGACAGAATGAGACATAATTACACGAATTCTTATTGAAGTAGCATTTATCGTCGTAAGTAGTTCTAATATATTTTCGTTTTTAATCCATAAAAAAAGTCGGTTTACAAACCAGATCAATTTTGATATATTAAAATTTCTCAACCTGGCTATTATCTCTACTACATAAACTTTAAGTTTTAAATATTGTAACTATAAAATTTGTATAATTGCAATATGCGACGCACGCTTATCAGATCTCAATTAATCCTTGTAATACAAAACATTTTTATTCAGATGTAGATTCTCAATTATTGAGTGATCATGTTACATCCTCAATATTATCAATGTATGAAGATCACTATATAATGTGTTCGTAGTAACCATACTATAATTAAAAAAGCTTATAGTTATGACATAATAAGGCGTGTTTTTGACAAAATCACTAGTGAATTACACTAGTGATTACTTTTTAAGAGATTGTCACTAGTGGCAAATATATGGGACACTAACCTTATCGTAAAAGAATACATCAAAAAAAACTGTTCAAAAGAAGTTATATTTTTTTTACGGGTTGGTAAAAATTTCTGGCATAAAAATTTTGTTTGACGTAAAAATCTGTAAATTAAACAAGAAACGGTACGGATATAACAAGCAAGCAATTTGGATACAAAAGCAAAATTACGCCTTTTGATATATGAAATCATTATATTTTTTTTGCGCTTCTTGTTATATTTTTTTGTCAAAAATAAATTTTGATTTTACTTTTTTCTCTATAATACACTACAGAATTGTTTTGTCTCATCAAGGCTTAAAGGCGAGTTTCTCCTGTAAAAAATCTAGATACTTTTTTTTGCCAATGTCTATTTGAGACAAATAATATATCACTAGAATGCTTTACTATAGATATCTTTTTTGCCCCGATATTAAAAGGCAAATTTTACTGGTTAGTTTTTTGGGACAGCCTGTAGTAAAAATATACATTTGTATCAATATGGTAGCACCAAACACTACATTTAATACTAATTTTAGTTTTTGGTATGTCGTCTGATAGCAAAATAATATCATAAGTAAAATCAGAAAGAAGTTTGCTATATGAAATCTACTAAGAGAGTTTATGCGATCAAAATAAAATAAAGAATCTGTTATAGAGTTAAAATGCTAACGCGTATCTACAGAAAAACAATATTGATAATATATAAAATTATATACGGCCTTTAAGGCTATTACATTGTGTGTGTGCAGAAAACTTATAAATTATGTGTATGTGTGCGAGTCATTTGCTCGTTTTTGCGTGGTTTTTGCTTTTTACTAAAACAATATATATTAAGTAATCGACAGGCTGCAAATGGTAGCACTTTAAATAAATTACGTCCAAGGCATATAACAATTTCAATATTTATGTATATAAACTATTGTATCAAAACAAAAAAATATTGTTTAACCACACAATTATTGTTTAAATTTTATATTAAAAAATTTTTTACTGATTAAAAATTTTTCATAATAAAAAACAACTTTTGCGACGTATATAGCTAATTTTGTTTTAAAAAAAAAATTAAGTCATGATATACTTACGTCATTGATATCTGTGCTTTAGTAATGTGTCCATTGTCATATAGCTTTTTACGTATACTTTTATTTATAAAGTATTCATAATTTCAGTGCGATAAGAAATTTTAATTGCAAACAATAAAACGATTGAATCAAAACAAGACTTTTTGTCATCGATACGTAGAACAATTTACCAGTTCTGCAATACATGTGTAACCTAGTATAATAATAAAAAACTTAGATTTCTCAGTGAGTTGCACATCAAACAGTTGTTCTTTTTGTGTTTTTTGTAAAGATAGATATACAACGTACCAAAAATTTATACTATACTAAAAGCGTACAACTATAACTTTGCAATTTTTTACAAACAACTATACGCTTATAAAACCTTGTGTTTATATACGGGGTGTGCATTAATAATATTTATAGATAACTTAGTAATAAATTTTTATAAAATAGTTATTAATTTTCTATTCCCTAGCAATGGTAGATACAAAAACGAAAAAATCAAAAAAAGACGTAAAAGAAGTATTTCATAGCAATTTTTATAGAAGTAAATGAAAAACAAGTTAAATGTAGAAAATGCAACGTGGTTGTAAACACTAATGGACAGACAAATAATATGCTACTACATAATCAAGCACGACATCCTACTGCGCCAGAAGCAAAAAATATACAGTGGTCACCTGGGAACACTTTAAAACTGTCATGCATTGGGTGTTAAAATCTGGCAAACCTTTAAATATATTTGATGATACAGATTTTTACGCAGTTTTACACTTACTAGATCCTAATTTCTTAATTCGTAGCCGCAAGACAAATACTTACGTCATTTTTCTGTAAAGATATACAGAATCGAGGGAGAAACTAATGAAATTTACTAACTCAAAGTTCTAGTTTGGGATTGTCACAGACAAGTGAATATCTATGACACTCGATAATTATATGGCGGTAAAAAAACATAGAATTATTACTATATTCAAATTACAAAGCTTTTTTTTGCGCCTTGCCTTATTTCCTATAAAACATATAGCAGAAAACCTAGGAAGAATATTATATGAAATAATAGAAGAATGAAAAAAAGCTGGAAATGTGGTTATAATGCGAATAATAGTGCTTTTTTATATTTAAAGCAGTTAATTATAATTTTGATGTTGGGATTAAATGTTTTGCACATTGTCTGCAATTATGCGTAAAACATGCCTTTTAATGTTGTAATTAGTAATTCTTGCTTAAAAAATACGAGAAATCATCTTATATTCATAACATAGCACATTGGCTTTACATGAATTTACTTTTTATCAAACTGAACTTAAATTACCGGACAT
>JAQFYM010001769.1:0-29330 GCA_034694785.1 Agrenia bidenticulata | reverse complement strand
CCCTAGCTGAACCCCTGTATACAAGCACAATACCAAATATTTAGTCTTTTGGTTTTAAAAAGCGTCAAAATCATATACATCAGTACTATGATTACGTTTTATAGGTTATTGCAGTGGCTTATTTAGGCTTTTTTACGGGGGGAGTCAGTGTAGATTTTTTTATTGTTTAAAAATCAGAATCTCACAACTTTAATGCAAAAACTCATAAAAAAGTAAAAAACTACTATCTTCTTGTATATTTTTTATAGAATCATAAACTTTCTTGATTTTTTTTTGGTGGGTATTGTTGTTTTTCTACATCTTAAGTGCAGTAATTTTTTTGATTTGCAAACGAACACACTCTTGACCCTGTGCAAAGCAGTTCCAAAAAGGCTTTTGCCGGTTTTTCTACAAAAATTTGTACCAGTCGGTTCTTTTAAGTGAAAATCATATGATGTACTCGTTTAGTCAATAAATAAAAAAAAAAAGTATGTAGGAATGTAACAGTATGATAATTCCCTGCCCGTATTACACCGACGACATGCAACTACATAAAAAAGCTTTTATACATCTTGGGAGCTCAATTTTGGTGCAGCAGCCTATATTATACAACAAAAGTCAACAAAAAAAGTACTTTTAATCTAAATAAGTACAAAAAAAACCGGAAATAACAAAGCTCTATTGAACCGCATTTGTCCAAACAGACAATCCATTCATAAGGAAAAGTTATTTGAATATGCTCGTATACGTCTTTTACTATTCTTTATAGTAGTTTTTTTATCACGTTTTTTTTTTTTTCTGTGGCTTGGTTTTCAAAACAAAACATAACCAGAATATGATTCTTAATCGTATAATAGCTCGGCTGCGTAACTATACAATTTTTATTTCTAGAGATAAAATATAAAAGGCAGTATCGGCGTTTTTTTAATCTTATTGATCACATAAAAAGAGTTAAACTATTTAAGTATGTACGTTTTTTTACTACCTTATCTTTATAAAATATGATTTTACATATTGGCTAAGGGCGCCTAGCGTGCAGATGTTTCTACGGCTATTATAAAGATGAATACCGTATTCAGTTAATAACAGCATTTGCACGAATATATACGTATATTTAATAAATGGATATATACAAATGCGCAAGATCATTATTAAAAAAAATCAATTCCAGTCCAATAACTTTTTAAAGTTTGCACAGGAAAATGGCTTTCAATACAATACTCATTGACGAGATTTTTACTTTGTAAGACGTTGGTCTAGATATACAATCTCAATATAAACAGGCACTTTTAATGTTGACATTTGATGCAATATCAAACTAAAACGCAATTTACAATAATACAAAACGGGATTTGCACCTTGTTTGATAGCAGTTATTACATTATTAAAGAAACTAAAAAAATGAATTAAATTAACATGCAAAATAGCCTTAAACATAATTCACAATATATAAAGTTTGAAAGCGAAGAACTATACTATGCAATATAAATACAGAGAATTAAAAAAAAAGAAATATAAGAAAAAAAATGATTGTCTTCGTTATCTGCGCTGTATATTGACTATAAAAAGCGAATATGGCGCGCAACCGATATATCATGTGTTACCTGTATAAAAAAAACATGGCATTTTTTTATAAGCAAGTTTTGCAGAATTTACGCTTTTTGTGGTAGGAACAGTAGTTGCTAGTATATGACAATTGTATTTTTGTTTTTGAAAGCAAAATCTTCTCCGCAAGATATTAGCATAGATTTTACGCGCCTAGAACAAAAAACTATAATAGAATTGTTGTAACTTTTATGCACCCTATTTTAATGAATGTCAATACTTTTGCTATTATTTTTTGTTATATTTCTACAACCATAACGTGTAAAAATTGCACCTCCAGATACAGATTAGCACTACCAGAGTGTACAGTATTTACACACGAATGCATTGCAGTACGTTATGTGCTTTGCATACCACAGTTTTGTATGATAAACCACATAAAAAATACATAGAACCAGTTTTAAATCATTCTTCAGAGTATCCTATTAGGAAAAATAATATACCACGCTGCTTATAGCACTGGCTGTTTGTGCCTTGTTGCATACCACAGACAAGTTTAAGTACATTTATTATAAATTTGTAATGCTTTTAATTTATATTTTTTTTATTTTTATTTGGAAAAACCTCGTAAATAAATTTGCCTATCTCATATTGAATATACAAAAAGTAAAAAAAATAGAGGTATAGATATGGTAAAAAAGATCAGCAACAATATTTGTATTATAAAACTTTTTTTTTGTGTGCAATTCATAATCCGCGTGTTAAAATTGTAAATATTGTAGAGGGTTGACTTGATCTTGTATATAAACAAAAAAACTTGCCCTGATATAGATTGTTTTCTTAAATAAAAAAAATATGCAAAAGTGATGTTAATTTGTACCAAATATGTTTCTTTATGACAAATTATAGTGCTCTGTGTTACTACGACTAATAGAATTCTTTAACGTGTCTTTTTACAGTGTTTCATTTCTCGTTAGCAAAGAACCATGGTTATCTAAAATCTAAAAAATTCTATTTTTGGGACAAAAAAGTCACAAGAATTAACAAGTAAAAACATATGCCTAGATGATTGTAAAACAAACTATACGCAGGCTTTTTATGGTTTTTGTTGCATGCCGTTTTTAAGACAGGTGAAATAGGTCGCTGTTGTGACAGTTTGTTTTAAGGTGCATATTTATTGTATACTATCATAAAACTGTTTAAATTTTTTTTTATGCTGTAAATGTACATACTTATAACATGTATGTCCTGTAGTTTTGATACTAGGAAATACAACTGCAGTTTTAATTTTACTTTTGCTTATATAAAATTTGTAACACACTAAAAAACTTTAACATAACAGCATTTTTTTTGTAGATTAACATTCAAACACGTTAAACAATACATACGATTCGTATATGTACATGTAGGTTGTTACACACTTTAAGACAAAACAAAAAAAAAGTGCAATAGTTATTTTTCTAAGCACATCATAAAACTTTATCTATTTTATTAAACAAAACAAAGTGTCAAATCTCGAGATGCGAGTTTATATCTAGCGTAAAGTGTATCTTCTATGTCAAAAATTGTAGGACACTGCTTTTTTTTATGCGTACGTCCTGACATTCTGCAATCGTAAACTATTGTTTTAGTGCAAAAAATATTAAATACGTATTTCAAAAAATTTAACCCTAAAAAAATTTCCTTCTGTTATTTTTCTACAATAAAAAAATTTACTGCAAAGGATTGTCACTTAAATCTTTGCAAAAAAAAATCTTACATCTTCAATCAGAGCAAGATTTTTATTGTGAGTGAAGTGATGTTAAACCCCATAACCCCCCCCCCCCCCCCCCATACCCCCTTGGATACGCCACTATACTATTTTAATACATAAAATATTAGTTTGTAAGCAAAATCAAAATTTATTTTTTTTCGTAGTACCTACCAAAAAAGGTATGCTTTTATTTTAAAAAAGTTTTGCAGCTAATTTTTTTTTTGTGCATGTAAATGAGGACTTTCATAAAGAAAAATATCGGCAAAGACATGTAAAGGTAGCAATGTGTACAAGCTTTGATGTTTCTTTGCATACAGGTTATTTTTTGTTGTTCTATACCGAAGTATTTTTGTTTTGCACTATTGCTGACTATATAAAACAAAATTAGCACAAGAAAATTCATATTTTTTGTTAAAATACTTATATATAATTTGGTAATATATCTGGTTTTTAATCTTATTATTTAAAAATTTAAGTTTTTTATTCAATCTTGCAAAATATAAGATTGGCTTTTAAATTAATTATTACGTTTTTTTGCTGCATCACTGCTTTTTTTTATTAGAAAGATATTATACTTTTAGAAAAGCCATATAAAACATTACTATTTTTACGTTTTTCCTCTTGGTTCGCCAAGTGGCAAGTTATGTAACTTGGCAGATTTGCACCTACTGTAACCATAGTAAAGCAAACGACTAAACCTGATGGAACCTAAAATTTTTATTAGTTATTTTGCCTTTCTTCTAGTTATTTTGTCAAAAAGCACTTTTTAATATAAAATACTTGAAGTAGAAAACACATGAACATGCCATTAAAAGTTTTTGGTACCAAAATTTTACATTTACTAGTATTCTTTGCATTTGCGTTACTCTATCAACAATTATCAAAACATCACAAATAACATAAATTATGTTTTGTGCGTTATAAGAATTTTTTTGTAACATATTCGCAATAAAAAAAAAAAAAAATTTGTTTTATTTTTTAAAAAATTTAAAGCTGATTTTAATAAATTTTACGATATACAGTAAATTATCCAAAAATTAAACAAAATGGCAAGAAAAAATTATAATGCTAGTTTGAGCTAATTTTACGTTAAATGTTTTTAATTTCTGTGTCAATAGTCCTAAATATTGATGTTCTGTATATTGGAAGCATAGGATAAAATGGTTCTGAAAGATGGCAAAAAAATTTAAACGAAAACTTGCAACTAGTATATTTTGTTTACTAATAATCAAGTTTTTCTTATATATCCACTAATGATATATTTCTAGCTTTTTGCCCGCATATTCCAATAAAAAGGTCGTTCAATGTATTGAGAATTCACTGTAGTTGACAAAACCGATTCCTCGCTTTTTTTTGCTTGTGTTTTACGTTTTTTTTAGATAAAATTTTATTTTGGTTGGTACATAGATAATGTAGGCCTGTAAATAAAGCGTATATAGAAAGGGCTTTTGTTTTTATGAATAAGGCAAAAATTATAGTGTAAATTTACTAAACTGTTCTATTCAACTGTTTAAAATACTATTAGCTCAAAATCCAGCTACCGCATTTCCTACTCTGCATATGTTTTTTTTTTTTGCATGAAGCTAGAGGAAAACAAAGAATGTATATTTATGTAGTCAAAAACAAGAAAAGTCAGTCCAAAAAGATTGGAACGGAAAAAAATGCAGATGAGTTATCGTATATTACAAGACTGTTTTTTATAATGACAAATTCTGCATATTTCTTTTCAAAAGTAAAAACCCATAACAAAAAGATGAATACAAAGGTATAAAAACGTACTGTATGTTTACTGAATGACACTGACAGTGCCAGCTAGTCTCTTTTACATGATGCTCCTGACAGTAACTTGTGGTTAGTTTCTGTAGGTTTCCAAACCCTAAAATACGGTATGTTTTACAAAAAAATGGTTATAGAAAACACTTATATTATATGCAGTATGCAGTTTATGATTTTTTTTTCAACTAGCTTTACACTTATAAACATTTATCATTGAGTCGTACGCACTCTGATATGAAACTTGAGTTTTTTTTTTTTAAAAATTGTATTGTCGGTTTATAAAGTAAAAATAAAACATTAAAGTTCTACATTTTACCTTTCTTTTTAAGAAAAATTCTAAGCTAATAAATGCTGAAAATGACGTTGTTTATTTTTTTCTTACTCATGGGTCTTTGATTTTTATATATATTTTTTTTTGCAGCCAGTATAGACCAATTACTATTTCGAGGCGTAAAACTTACTTTAATCAACAAATGTTTATGATGTTTGCGTTGATAAAAAATAATAAAAAAAAATTGTAGCCATAGTATATTATAATCACTAAACATGGTTTTCAAAAGTAGTATTCAAAAGTCGTGTGAAATGTATATCAAAATCGTCTGATTTTTTGCGGTAAAAACTTAAGTGAATACCCAAGTGTATAAAAATTTTTCTTTAAACGTTACTAAAATTTTTAAAAAAAAATTGTATAATAGTTTTTTTTTATTTCACCTTTTGCTAAATTCCGTCCATTTTTTACTATAATCTCTGATAAAAAAATTGAGGTTTAAGAATAAAATAAGTGATATGATATGTAAATTTTTACTCGCTTATTACGCAACGAATTTTTAGTGATTAGACAAAAAACGCTTTTTTGTTGCATAAGTTGCGTACTAAATAATAAAAATACAGTATTTAACATTTCTAAAAACGTGTTACGGAACTTTACATTTAACATGTATACTTAATCTAATGCAACCACACCATAAATGTGCTTAGATTTTAAAGTGCAAACGCATTAGATTCTAATATCTGGAAAAAGTTAATCTATAGTATATAACAAAAAAGAACGTTTATTTTTGTGATTTTTTATTCATATTACGAACTACTCATTGTTTTTTACTAACGCACGCAAAGAAAAAAAGGCTGAGAAGCTTACTCTTAGGAGACTCACTATGTCTAAATATCCACATGTAAGTTTTTACGTAATATTTACACATATTTGCAGTAAAACTGCTAGTAAACGTGTTTGAAAAATGCAATATATACTTATTAATTTAAAACTAAATATTATATAAAAATTCGTAATTTACACATGTTTTTTTATGACTATAAGCGGTTTGCAAAGTAGAACGCTCGTATCTTTATAGTGCATCAGGGGCACATTTTTACTATTGTAGTTTTGTATATTGAAAGTAAAGACTATTTATTATTCTATATCTTTTTTAATTAGGTTACATTGTTTATTCATATTTACGACTTTCCCTTATTCTTTAAACCCTTACGTATTTTTTTCGTACATTTTGTATGGCCGTAAGTTCAGCACTGTCCTCGTCTGTGCACTTTTGTTTAATGTGTTATACAGTAGAAAGTTTATCTAAGATTAACACCATCCATGAACATTATTGATTTTTATAAAAATTGGCCGTAGAAAAGGACTAATAGTAAGTATGGGAAAGCAAACCGTAAGTTTTTATAGACATTTTTGCAAAATTTTTTTTTTATATTTTTTATATTTTTTATATTTTTTATATTTTTTATATTTTTTTTGTAGTACTTTTTTGTGGAAAAAGCCTATCGATATTAATTTTTGCATTTGACAAAACTATGATATGCGATAGAAATTCTGTACCACAAGGCTTCTTTTTAACGGGGTTATTGTAAATAGTTACATACGGGACATTTTGGTAGAATTTTTGCCCCTTATTTACGGATTTACGGAAAACGTATTTTTAAGAGCTTTAAAAACACGTAATGATATTAAATACATATTTAAATATAAGAAACTGTCCCAATTACACAAAAAAAATCAATTTTAAATACTATGAAAGTAAATAACTAAAACTGATCAGCAGGCAAATTTAAAAATTATTAAAGCACTGATATCAAAATCTTTGTTAAAAACTAACTAATAAAAATTCTAAAATTGGCTTGGTCTATTAAAAAAAACTTTTTCTTTTTTAGAAACGTAGACTAGGGACATAAATCCTTTTCTTTTTGATAAGGTTTTCTTGCAAAGTATCTTGGAGTCAGAAATACATAAGAAAATTTTGCGCGTGAAAATTTTTCTGCAGTGAAATACTACTACTTTTTACAAAGCTTTTTTAAAAAAAAACTATTTGCTTATTTTGGTTTTGTTTTTTCTGTTATTGTTAAAAACTTGCCAAATTATTATTATGTTTTAAAAAATGTAAAAGTTAACCTGTCGTATCAAATTTCAAATATAAAGATGGAGTTGTAGTATGAGTAGGCAATGCTTACAAATATTATTAAATCCATATTTTTTTTTTTTATTTTTAACTAAAGTTTAAAAAAGGTATAGTTAAGTCAATCTGTATTATTTTAAGCTTTTTTCGCGATTCTAGATAAAAAAATTTTTTTTTAATATTGTCGATGGCAAATTTACTCTTTCTTTTACTGCATTTTGACAAAAATAACCATTTTTTACAAATGTTGCAAAACTTCCCATAGAAAACTTTAGATTTGCGAAATAACCATCATTTATGTAATGACTAAAACTATGCTTCTTTAGTACAATTGTAATTGCACACACAAAAACAACAAGAAAAAAAAATACATATATACTAGCATGATAAGACGTTTCTCGTTCAAAAACAAAAAAATAAAACAACACGAGCCTATTTGAAGCATGCTTTTTCAGACGCTCGTTCTTGTGTTTAGCTGCCTTTGTTCTTAGAAACAAGATTCGATACACCAAGTGGTCTTTAATCTCATATAATTACATTTTATAGCTTCATCGAACATGCTTAAACAAAACCCAGCTTAAAATCGTTAAAAATGCATATAAAAGAAGATATTTGACCGCAATATATGTAAACATAGCGTATAACAAAGAGTAGACGAATATAAATTGCTTATTTAGCACGAGAACATTTATTTGTATTTATTTTGCCTCTAAGTCTAAAAAAATTGGAAGCTCGTGGTTTTAATTAACGGTTTACTTTCGCGTGGATTGCAACAAATGCTAGTTAATGATGTTGTTTTCTTTACCGTGTTTGTTTGTGTGCGTTTCTAATTTAATTGCATGTTTTCAGTAATTTATCTAAATAATAGATATTTTTGCAAATCTAAAATTATCTTTTTAGAGTTTTGCAACATTTATAATAAAAAAATAAAATCTTTGTAAAAATGCCTAAAAAAATACCCAACTTTTTCAGGTCGCCTTTTTTATATACACGTTATAATATAAAAACTATAATTAAAATAATCACATAAATATTTTACCATTACTTTCCCGTAAAAAAACTCGTCAAAAAAAAATTTATTTACGAGGAATACACAATAAAAAGTATGTTTTTGTCAAAAAAAGTAGAAGCTTGTGTTTAACATCTTTCTTTTTTGTGTATTTTTTTGCTTCTAATTTATACAAGTAGCATGAAAAAATTAAAAAGAGTATATAAATGATATATAAGCACCTGATGCACAAAAATAATTTAGATTACTAAAAAAACATTTAGTGCTCTTACTTAGATATTTACCATATATTTTAGGTGTGTAAAACAAGAATAGACGTTGGCTATTTAATTAGAGAAATAGATTATCTAAAGTAAAGAAAAAAAGATTATACCAAAAAACACACAATTTGTATTTTTTCTTGCTTTATATTGTGTGTGTTTTCTGGTTTATGTACATTTCTGGAAAATAACCACTATTTATACAAATCTTGTTACATTCTCTGTTTTTCTATGTGTGTTCTTGTTTTTTTGTACAAGCAAAGTATTTAAATTATCATTCTATTACAAATACAGTTTTTAGTACCCTCGCATTATCTGTAAGTTGGTTTTTTGTCAATTTTAAAGTTCGTACAGCATGACAGTTACAAAAATATAAGCAACAATAAAAAAATATAACATTATTCTGCTTTTTTGTGACAGTAGGTACAAGAAAATACTTTAAACGTGCATTGTTAAGTTTAAGACTGTAAAGTATTTTGTAAGACGTAAAGAGGTGAATTTAGAATACTAAAAAATATAATATTTATGTCTTATAAAAACCCAAGCAAAGTATTATGTGCAAAAGCTCTTTTGTGCCATATTTTGCCATTCGTATTTTTTCTACGCACTTAAAAAATAATTTACCAAAAAATATTAGCTTTATTTTGTATTAAGGTTTTTTAGTATTTTTTTCAATTTCAATTTTCACTGTTTTTTGTTTTTAATTAGTTATGGTTGTATAATTATAATCCTAAGAGATACGCCACAGCGGTTCTTATAGACAAAACTAATTTCGACGCAAAACGTAAATATCACATACAAACTATATATTTTTTTTTTTGATTATTGTGTATTCACCTTATTTAGTCTAACTAATCTTTACAAAATGCCCACAAGTTTTTTTTTGCCATACAAAAATAGTATAGCTTTTAAAAATGATTTGACGTGTGCTAGCAGTTGTATGAGTGTAAAATTAGCGTCATCGTTAAAAAATGAATATATATCTTGCTTAATAAAACATTACTCAAATTATTATTGCACCAAGATTTAGTTTTTCAAATTTAACAGGTTTTTAATAACGTTGTTTGTACGTTCTTCATGTTTCATTTATGTCAATGATAAAGAAATTGAAGTATTTATTTGTAAAAATTTAAAAAAAAATACAAAATGTTTGTCAAAGACTCAAAAGATTTATTGAAACGTATGCTTGTGTGCGTTTGAATTTTGTATATTGCTCAGCCTGTATAAATCCAACCCTTTTTTCTATTTTTACAAAACAACTGCTAATTTTTGTATAATATACATGGATTTTTTTTTTGTGTGTCATCGCATAGAGAAGACGCTCTAAAAGAAAGTGTCTTATTGTGTCATAAAATGGTCATTTTAGAAAAAAAGAAGTATCGTTAACAAAAAAGTAAAAAAGTAAATTTAAATATTATAAAAAATATAATATCTTTATACAAAACACAAATAAAAAATACACGACGCATGTCGTTAATACCTCAAGTAATAAAATTTGCAAGACATTTTTATTTTAAGATATTTGACGCCAAAGCGTGGGACCCTAAAAAAAATTTAAACCGGTTTTTGCTTGATTTACCCACTTCTCAGACTTTCATTTTACAGGAATATTATACTTGGTATATTGCCCAACACCGTACATTTGCTTGGCAGTATTACAGGAAAAGCAAAAATTATACCTGCAGTTTTCTCTGCAACTAAACTATACAAATTAGATAACAACTTGCAAACAAAAAGTAATTATAAATCTTCAATTGCAAAAATTAAACACCTTACTGTACGTGGAATAGAAAGTGATGTGTTGTTTACCAGATTTCTGCCTTGGTTTTTGCATGGGGTAGGAATAATACCCCTATGGCTAGTGATTTTATTTTACATAAAACTGCTAGAACAACTTCTTCTGGCTTAGCTGCAAAATTCTGATCTGTGTCTTCCTATTTGATTTTTTCTCATTATTCTAGTAAAACATTAATCTTTCTCTTCTCCTTAATATCCAGCTTATGCGTTTCATTATCTGCTCCTGTCTCCGATACTTCCCTTTATATCTACATTTTGTTGTCGCACCCCTGGCCTTTATCTACATTCCTCCCTGCCTGAATCACTGCGTTCGTTCTTGAAGCAGTTTTTTTCTTCTTTTACATGTTTCCTTTGCAACAGTTTTTTTTATTCCACGATTAAATTTTTATCGTTTTTCATAGAGCGTTGGTGCTTTTATTTGCTCATATACTGTTTTCTGTGATGCAATACGTATTCCTTAGACTTTCGGTCATCAATATTATTTATAATCAACTGAACTATCATTTTCTCCTTTAGTTCCGCCATTTCTCAATACTGGAACACCTCCACACAAAAGTCCTGCGTCTTTTCGATTCTTTCTTGTTTGTGCCCCATTACCTGTGCCATTGTTGCCACCGTATCCTATACCTTCTCTCCATATTTCTCTTATAGTATCGTTATGAATGTCTTTTAATTTTTGATTGTGGTGTGTGCTTGGCCAAAAAATTCACGCATGACCCAATAAATATTGTGAGGCTACAAAGTGCATTTCTTCCATTGATATTCCTCTGTAAAATTTGCACCATCCCCTAAATTGCCAGCACCGGTTCTGTAGGCTTACATCTTTTGTTCCCCAAAACTAATTTATGTTCCCTCCGGTGCTTTCAAAGCTCCGCTATGTTATTCGTCGTTTTACTAGGCTCTAAAGCTATTTTGATCTGTATTCCATGACTCACTTCCCCTACAATACTATATCTTTTTCTTCATTTATCCTCTTCGTCATCCGAAAAATTAGGCGCAAACATCCATCCTGTAGACCTTTGCAACCTCCGTACCAGTTTTTCCTCTTGATGTCCTATCGTGAGATGCCTCTTCAGGACCTCTCCGTCGGGGCTCTATACTTCTTATCTTCTTTGCTTTCTTTTATGCTCTTCGCCCGTTTCTCTTTGTTCTGTGTCGGCGTCGTTTTTATTGTGGACTACGGGCTAGCTAATGTGTTGTTTACCGGAATTAAATCTTGTTTTTCGCATGGGGTAGAGCTAATACCCCAATTTATAGTAATTAATTTGTACGAATAACCTATCAATATCCCCTTTCTGGGCGCAGAAACGTAATAACCTGATCTTTGTATTCTCCATGATCTTCCTGCATGATCTTCCTGTGTTTCATCTATACTTCATTATCTCCTTAATATCCAGCTTCTGGTTATTCCTATCTGTTTCTGTATTCGATACTTCCCATAAGATCTTTTGCATCTCGTCTTCCCTCCGCCCGTCATTTACACTTACAACAATGTTTACTAGAATTACATGATAATGGGATGTTAAATCCAAAATGTGTCATAGGTATAAATCAGTAGCAAAAACTGCTTCTGAAAAAATAGAAAATTCTAAATGTAGCTTCACTTAGTTTTACAATAATAGTCCGCATTTTCTTGTCATTTCTTAAATTCCCTTATTTTCAAACCCAATTTGCGCTGTCAAAGAAAAATTTATCATAAATATATAGTGTCTTGGGTAGAGTGTTTACAGACAAAATATTACTTAGGGCCTGTCTAATAAGTGTAATTAAAAAAAATTGCATTTTATTTGCAAAAAAAAAGAAAAAAACTCTGTTTGCCAGAAAAACACAGCGTGCTAGTTTATTGACAAGTTTTTTGGTTTTTTTTTTCATTTGAGACGATTTTTCTTTTATTAATACATTTACTTATTTAGTTTACTGGCCTGTGAGAGTACAAAAGTCTACTAATGACGAAAAAACACATTCCAAACATTTGTATTAAATATTAAAATACTAGAAAGATAGTACAACACCGCAAAGATTTTTTATTGTGGTTATTTTAAACTGGCAAAAAATCCTCAAAACGAGGAAATAAGGGTATATTTTTGGGACACTTTCGTAAAAATCCTAATCCAATAATAATATTCAAACTCAAAATTATAATCATTTTATGTGTTATGCAAGGTTTTACGTATTTATGGCGACATCTGCAGACATGCGTAGAAGCGTCAACGGAAAATATTTTTTGTTGGGTTTTAAGTTTAATAAATTATCAAATATCTAAATAATTAAAATATTACAATTTTTTATATGCAGATATTGCATAATATATTAGATAAAGACTTTAAACCATTTTTGTTCAGTAGTTTGATGAGTAAATAAATGTAATTTATTGCACAATGTTTATTTTAAAATTACCTATTTTGCCTATTTTAACTTTTGTTACATCAATCCCTTGCCTTTGCACAAAAACGAGTTTTTTCATGTATTGTAGTTAAAGTTTTGTAAACAAAATAACTGATTGTGCTTTATATCAGTTAAACAGATAAGAAATGCTATTAACTCTATTTTGTCAAATTCTCTAAAGTAAGCTTGGTTGTTAAAAAAAAAAATTGGTTTGTTGTATAAAGGTAAGTAAACAATATATATTTTACAAATGGTTTGCAAATATATGGGTATAACAACATATATGCAATTTGTATTGTTATTACATGTTTAATTAGGGTTGGGCTAAAAAAAGTAATTCTCTTATTAAGTTTTTCTCTTACGTTAGATCTTTTTAAGGGTTACGCGTATACTTTTTATATAATAGTTAAATGTCAATGGTTTAGTAATTATAAATTTTATTGTGCTTTAAGCTTTTTTCATTGTGAAAAAACCCGTATAAAGGCTAAAACCAGGCTTTTTGGTACAAATAACTATTTTGAACCTAGTAAACAAGGATTTTTGTAAGATTGTGAGTGCAATTAATAATTCATGTGAGAGAAATAGAATTGTACAATGGTACTAATTTTGGATTATAAAGTTGATGTGTAAGTGTAAAACAAAGAAATGCTACTGATATAGCAGATAAAAATTGATATATAATACTGAACCTTAAATGACAGTAAATAGACGACTGTACAAAGAAAATTGTATTAAAAATATATCTAATTGTTTTTATATTAGTTACACAAGCAGAAAAACAGATTGCAAAAACGTAAACCTCTATAAAAATACTTTTTTAACACTTATCGTACCCATTACAACAGACAGTTTTAGCACAATGTAGGCAATCTAAATGTAAAAGACTATCTTATAGGGTATTATTTTAAATTATAAAAATAAGTAATTCTGCGGAGATCTAACTTTTTTGTTTTTGTGTTTAATGCAATATAATTAATGTTTATGCTAGTATTCGCATTTTGTATAGCCTACGCAATCTTTGTATTTTTAGTTGCTTTTCAACTCGCCTTGTGATGCTCGTTAGCTGCCGATATTTTGTCTTGTCGCAGTTTCTTAAAAAGGTTTTTTCTTTTGGTCTTAGTGGATTCATAAAAATGTGATAATTTGTGAAAGCAAAACAACTAACTACATAAGTGTCAAAATGACAATGATTCCGTCTATATAAGTTGTGGATTATACCAAAAAGCATTTTTAATCTGCCGAAGTAATTTTTTACACTTACTCTTTCAGCAAACTTCAATGTTTCTGCATCTGAAAGTCTAACTCGTATAGACAGGCGTAATAATTGGCATTTATGCCCGGCTCCCTTCTTACTCTTTTCAGCATGTATTGCTCACTAGGTGTTCGTTTCTGGGTCAGGATAATCTGCCTTTAAAATATCCTTTGTATTTAAGTTCTTTTATGTACTTAAATTGCTACAAAAGATTGTAAGAATATGCACTGCAATAAGAAAAATATTTCGCATAGTAGCTATTGCTCTATGGCGACACCAAATCCTCTTTCTTTATACAGTAGAAACGGTGCTTTCCAGTATAAAATAGATTTGCATTTTTAAATGTTGTGTGCGGACGTAAAATCAAAACCATCATGCAATCAAGCATCAATACTTGTTCTCAACCTTTTAGTAAGCCCTATACCTTTTCACATCTCTCATTTTTTTCTCTAAGAGACTTAATTAAATATTCCACCACGGAAGTCTGTAAAAGTTATTGCGATCTTGTATAGCATTTCCGTGCAACCACTTGCTGATAAGTTAAATATACTTACAAGTTTACAAATAAAAAAAGTTATAACGAAAGTGGCATAAAAGGGTAACATCATATCTTTATATACTAGTTTTGATTTTTTTATCTTATGTTAGATCCCTGTGAAAGCACCGATACAACAACATTTTTGTCTTTTATTATTTTACTTTCGATAAACGTCAAAGTTTTAATGCCATTTGCTTACTTGGAAGTTTAATCGAAATACTCATTTTCTTGTATATAAAGGTAATTTCAAGTTTTATTTTTGTTCACTATAATATCAGAAGGTATTACATTTATTGTTGCTTGTAGTTGGGGAGTTTTTTTTGATGCATTTGGCAAGCTCTCTCATTTTTCGGCATAATTAATGCAGCAAAAAAAAAACAAATATTATATATTGAATAAAGTAATTACAAATGTAAACTAATTAATTTAACACTAATACGTTTTTAAATAGAATGGTAATTGTGTAAAGGTGTATAAAATGTAAGATGTTTATCCCACCAAGCATAAAAGGCATATCAAAAGTGTTTAAATATTCTTCTATAGTATAGAACGGTATTTTTTACAAAAGTCCCTATTAAAAAAACATACTGCCCTGCAGAAATAGTCGATGATGACACAGACACTAGATCCATGTACAGATTATGCCCGGAGTATATAAAAAGCAAACCAGTCATGCTAATTTTACAGAATAAACACGCAATGCGCAAGGTGATACAGATTGAGTATTTACTGTATGTATCTCTATATGTTTTAATGCTTGTGGAAAAGAAAACGTGATCATAAAAAATTAAATTATTTATAAAGTAGTATAATATAGTTCATTACACGATCAACGAAAAAGATGCAAAAATGGCGCAAAGTCAACAAAAAATATTTGTCGTATTAATAAAAAATGTACATAATTTATTACTGCAGAAAATTAACAATTCTATAAAATTTTGTATTGTTCGTATGATAATTAAATATTATATCTTCCAGTTAACTTTTAATAACCTTTCATCTTTACATTTAAGGCGCTTAAATATTCTTTATATTTCGCTTAATACCCTGAACAAAAAAAAACTCGCTAGCAGGGCACGTTTAAGGCAAGCATAATAACGCTTGTTTTAGGCCAAACAAAATAAACCAGGATAATATTTTAATTTAGTTAATAAAAGGCAAAGGATCAATGTTAATTTACCTTTTTTTATTTTCCATACAATTGATGATCTCATTTTTTCTTAAATGTAATATTCAGATTCTACCTAAAGATTTGACTTGTTTTTGCAAATACTGTCACCATTTCTTATAAATAAATCCGCCCTATATAAAAAACCTGAATTCAACAAATTGTAAAAAAAATCCAATTTTTTTATGCAAAAGCATGTCAAAAACTATACTTTACATCTTAAAATGTGACTGCGCCTAAAATAATAAAAACCCCTTTACTCTTTTGCATAGTCCATTTAATTACTTAACATAAACTTTTTGCATATGTTAATGCAGAAAACTGTGCGGAGTGAATTCGGTATCTTACGGTCGAAAATCGAGTTACAGGCTTTTGAGTTCGAGCCATTTTCGAGCAGGCTGAGTTTGAGCTGGCCGGCTAAAGAGTCGAGTTTGCGCTTCATATAAATATTATAGATCTACTTCTAGAAGAAATCGTACTTTTTCTTTTCTTTTATCCTTAATATTTTGCTACGGTTTTTGTAATTATTTAATGGACCTATAACAAAATATGTACAAAATACTTACATCGTTTCTTTTTTAAACCTTGTGATAACTATAAGGCTTCATATGAGGATATTAAGAGGTAAATTAATAAGCAAATTTCCATGTGGTCATTTGTTTGTAATTGAAAAAAAAACCTTTTGCGCATTTTAAACCGCCATTTTGCAATCTTATATAGAAAAAAAGAGTAAGAGTTGCAAAAATAAAAACTATAATAAATTACGTGCGATTGAAATCCTGATACACGATGTTTTGTTTAGAATGTAGATATAATAATAATAAAAAAGTGTCGTTTATTGGTAAATCATGGTTTATATTTTTTTGGTCTAAACATTTGCCACAAAAAAAAAAAAAAAAATCTCGGTTTAATAACAAGGATTCCATGTACCAAAATAAGGGGCGGCTCATCTAACCAAAAACTTCTTTCACTTCATAAAGAAATATAAAAAAATAAAATGAAGATTTATTGTTAAGAACTTACAAATAAAATCTACAAATTTAGCATTTTTTATATTACAATTATGTTTTTTTATTGTAAAAGGCATACAACGTATATCGCTTAGCTTTATAAATAATAGAATTATTGTTCTAACTTTAAAAATTACAGTAGATCAAGTTCAAAAAGCCAAGAACAATACATCTTGTTTTATATCTCTGCGCATTGCAAAAAATATTTTTAAAACATTGTTCCTCAAATTGCACAATTTAAATTGACATGTTAGGTTTTATTACCTTGTACACTATGCATTGACAAAAATTCAAAATATACATTTATAATTATTTGTATACGCTAAAATCATTTTTGTCTGGTCTTTATTAGTTAAAGGTAATAATTATTTGCATGACTGAACCATAATTAGTAAGTTTGCATCATTTGTATAGATTTTTTATGAAGCCATGTCATTCTTACTAAATAAATTTTTCGAATAATAAAATAAACTATAAATCTTAATATAGTTGCTTTTGAAATCATTTTATTTACTTGCGTATAAAACAAGACTACAAATTCTTATATTTTTTAAAAGGAAATTAATAAAATTAAAAACTTTCTCTTGTTTTACCTTGTCTAGTACTAACAAAATTGCATAATACATAGACCACGAAAATAATTAATACTTGACTTTGTCACAGTTTTAAAAGGTGTTTTAACTGTTCTGGGCTTTATTTAAAGTCTGACAAATTGTAATTTTTACAACTTTATGCAAAAAAACATTGTTTTGTATACATTCAGAAGTATTTATTCGTAAGTAATATTGCAACTTTTACACATTTATTCCCATCATTCAAGTATAGCTTGGTATTATACGCCTGTGAAGCTTACGCCCCAACAGTATTATTTGTTTTTCTTTCGCCCAAAGTATATTTTATACGGTTCCCTGTATACTCATTTTTTACATAAAAAAAGGACTCAATCTAGTCCATGGTATTTGCTAGTAGATTCTCTTGATGGAACAATTATAACTTCTACCCACGTTAAGTTTTTATACAATGGTTGGAAGTCAAAAAACATGTATTTAACTTTTCGGTTTTTTTGTTGTAATCTTATACTTGTAAAGGCTAAAATAGCCTAGACAAAACATGAAAACGCAAAATACGCCGAGTTCGAGCTTCCAGGTTTTATCAGGCCCGAGCACGCTACATGCTTAACATTTTGAGCCACGTGTTGTGAGCCAGCTTGACAAAAAATTACTCCCCCGAAACGTTTTTGCCATTGTTTAATACCAAAAAAGAGTCGATGTAGCTGGCTTGTTTCTCAAAGACAATATTATAAAGCTTTGTTAAATGGCTGTAACGGGTGTATAAAATACTTGCAAAAACCCTTCAAAATATCTAAAAACTTATGTATTATATATAGTAGCATTTGTTTAGCAATGGAGAAGTAAAAGATGCAGCTGTTTGTAATAAGTTTTTTAATAAACAGTATTTACAGCATAATCTTGTCTTAACATCTTTTAAATGAAGTTTTTCTATTTTTCTGTTTTTTCATTACTAAATTATGAAATATCAATGTTTGTACCTGTGCGCTTGACATGCAAACAATTGCCACTAAATTTACAAGAATTTTTTTCTGAGGTAATTTTTTTTTATGCATGTGATAAAAAATATTTAGGTTTTACAAGCAAAAAATCGTATACTTTTTAAGCCTAATAACATAACAAGCTTTATGATGTTTGGTAAGCTATCATGGGTCAATAGTGTTACGTTTTTCTGTATATTACATTCTTTTTTTTACATTTTTTTCTTAACATATATTTTTGAAATTATTTTAAACTGGGAATCAGGGATGTCAAACAAAAAAAAGATAAAGTTTTCATAATTATATTTTTTAAATTGCAATTATGGGGAAATAAATTTAAAATTTTTTCTAATTTTTTTCCTTTTTTCTTAAACCATATCAAGAAATGATTCCCAGCATCGAACGTGTTCAGTTTGTAATACTGCGATGAAGCTCTGAAAAGAAAAAACAAGCTTTGTCTAAGGTTTCCTAAGCGAAATATGAGAAACGGTTTTACTAACTTGCAAACGCAATATAACACGCAGCACAAAGATTAGGAGACAACAATGGTTAAGAGTTTTAACATTTGCGGAGTCAAAGCGCTAGCCACGAAATAACTGACAAGTTAAGACATGCATACTTGGCCTGGGCTTTGTGCGTCCAAGATATATTAACCTTTTTCGTTGTGTGAAGACTAAGAATATTTATAAAAATCAAATTTACAAGAATTTGCACGCAAACAATATTAAAATATAGAATTTTTTAGGTGAAAAAGTAGAATTTATAATGCCCCAGTCATTATCTAGTGGGTTATTAAGTATGTGTGAATAATGGACGTCAGCTGGCTACAATTCATGGCAATATATGCTGCTACTACAAAAAATATACAATTTTTACTTTTCATTTCAAATCACACAGATACGGAAATTTTAATGCGTAGATCTATGTCTATTTGATACTTGACACATTCTAACTTTATGAAAAATACAACTGATATATTGTATAGTGTTTCCGATAAATGCAATTGTTTAAAGTCGTTTGCGTATAGACTGGAGTATCATTTTTCTGGCTGCGCAAGCCAGTAAACAATTTGAGCTTGCAAGAATTATATAAAGGTCTTTTACGAGATATATATTACGAAATTTTAAATATATATGAAGTGCATAAATACAAGTAAGCAACAAGATAAGTTACGAAAATCGAAGCATCTGGCTTTAATAGAGAAAATGTTACGAGATGGAGCGGTAAGCACAGCATGATAAAAAATATATTTACAAATAACTATATATAGATGTATCAAACACTATTTAGAAAAAAAAAACCAGGCACAGCAGTTCATCTTAAGATTTGTATAACTAAAGCCACACTTCAACACTTCTTCCGATACTTTGCAATTACAAGGGAGATTAAATCTTATGCAAATAAAAACTCGATTTGTTGGCGTTATTTACGACTACCCCACTATGATAACATATCTTGCAACAGAAGCACTGATGCTTTATTAATATGACTTTTATACTGGCATTACTATAAAATTGGCAACAGGAACAGTGTTAAGTACAAAATAGCAATCCTTCACTATAAATCTTTTAAATAAACAACATTACAACCACAAACTGCACCAGAATATAATACACGAAATATTATCTTACGCCGATAGGTTGCTGTAACGTCATAGAAAGTAAACCCAGATGAGAAATAATTATAAAAATCTACGATATATACCCGGCTCCCTAAATATCTGTAAAAAAGCTTATAGCTCAAAAAATAAGTGTTCAAACTACATCGAGATGCTTGTACCCGAGAAATATTACAATGACATTCCTAACCACATGATGACAACTAAACATTACTGGACGTATGCGAGATAATAAGATTACATGCGAAAAATAATTAAAATTTATGAAAAAAAGGCAATATATGCCATTATAGGAAAAGTCATTTATTTTTATTTTTATTTTATTTTACAATTGTATTATTGGTATCCCTGCATAAAAATTTGATTTCTCATAGCAGATATGAAAAAATAAAATGCGAATCAGTTTACGCGATATTTATTAAAAGGTAGGAAAAAGAAAATACCGAATTCCATGTATTAGTGGTACAAGATAAATGCTTAGCAGTGCATAGTGGCCTCTGTATTTTTATTAACGGTTACTGTTTTAGTTAGGGCTATTTTTAAGTTGCAAAATTTATCTTTTTCGTAAGGAATAATCTGCTTTAAGTCATATATTAATTGTGCAAAGATCATAAAAAGAAAGAGAAGAAAAAGGAATAACCTCTTCTATTTAAAAAAAGTATTTAAATTTCATGATCGCGATCTTTTCAGCAGTTGCAAATTTTTTTTTTTTACAAATAAAGCCCTGTTGTAAAAAATTGCTCGGATTCCTAGTATATTTTTTTTGTGTATAAAACTTCCGCAGAATGAGACAGTAGAATTTTTTTCTTTGATTCATGTATGAAAAGACTAAACATGACTTCTTTTCTTACTTCTATTAACAAACAAGAGGTTATTGTATTTGTGTGTTATTTGCTTTTAATACCGGTACCAGCTAGGCGACGTGTAATTTTCTCAATAATTTGAAGATCAAAAAACCTAAATATAACATAATATAAACAACAACTTTTGCCTAGGTCTAATTTTTATATTTGACATATTGCATAAAAATTGCATATGGAAATTTATGTGCCATATTAAACGTTCAAAAATGCGGCAAAAAAACTGAATCGAAAATGCGTTGATCTGTATGAAAAAAAATGCAGTGATAACCAATAATATAAATGTGTTCTATACTTAACGTATCTAAATTGTGCTATCAAATGTTCAATGCACTTTTTGTATAATAATTTTGTATGGGGTTTACTTATCTAGAAATACAACAATAACAACATGCGAGTCAAACGCCTAGAAAATGTCCAAGAGGAATTATCAGCGTAGAAAACTTGCAGCAAATAGTGTAAATTACAGCCAATAGTATATTAGAAAGTTTTTTTTAACATACACTGAAATAATTTTTTTAAAAATAGCAGAAAAAGGCGTAACATGCAGTCAATGCTGAAACGCTGATTCATTAAAGTATAAAATGGCTGTAATAACAATGTTTTTACTTCATCTGGCAATTCATATACGTGGAACCAATAACCAGAATGTTAGAAACCCCCATACAAAACATGTAAGAAAAAAAATAGATTTTATAAGAATATGATGAGTATCTGGATCAGTACATCTAAAAGAGAGCTACACGCTTAGTTGAAGAACAAAAAAAGAAAAGCCAAAAAAAAGTATATCTAGAAAATATAGGTACGTAAGAGGGATTGACATGAAAGAAAAGGTGTAAATACAAGGTTCGCAAAAAAAAGCCAAATCATACAATAAGATTTTGCGTAATAAACACATACAAAGACAGTTTTTTTTACGAGACTTATATTGAAAATATCGCGAAAAGATTTAAAAATAAATTGTTTTAAAACTAAAAACATGCTTTAAATATCAAAAAGCAGTAAGAAGACACTGAAAAAACAAGTAAAACTTGTAATATAATGTTTAGTGTTTACAAGAAAAACTAACAAGTGAAGCATAGATTGAATACTATTGCGGTAAATGATCTATAGACAGACCGTAAAAAACCGAAAGTTCAATATCAGCGTGTATTGCACTGGGGTAAGTTAATACCTCTGTTTGTTCTCCAAATCCTCTCTTAACCTTAAATGACCGAAAAACAACCAGGAAATTTATTGAATGAAAAAAGAAAATTGTAAAAGTGGTTACACTTGACGCACCGAGCATTTGTGAAAAACAGTATGTAGTATGAATCCCTTGCGGTGTATTCATTTATGTAGATTTGCATGCCATAGTACCTTGCAAATGGTTTTTTTATATATCTGAAGATATGATGCATCACCTAAACTGCTTTGCGTGCAAAAATCCGCACAAAAATAGTGAGTCTTCTAATAGTAAGACTTTGAACACGATCATTTTTAGCATATTCTAAACATTTTTAACAAGAATTTACTATTAATCTTTTTAAAAGTCTATAAAAAGAATTTTTAGTAAAAATTCCAAATTGCAGTTTTAGACGATCCTTTTTGCTCAAATCGCACGTATCTAATGTTAAGGTACTGTACAAATCTAATGCATTATTTCAACCATTTCTATTTTAGCCGAAAAAGATAAAAAGTCAAAGTTTAGAATGCTATGCAAAGCAATATCATAGTACAGCAGCTATATAAGAAATTCGTTGATTACCACTTTTGCGTGTATTCAGGCTACATATAGCTCAAAGAATGTCAAAAAATAATAAATTAAATTAAACTGCATGCCGAACCTCGCAATATATTTTTAAAATATGTGTTGTAGGTGCTGATATAGCCTGACAGCCTAGTATTTTGATTTGTTTAGTAGTTAACGGCTTAAAAAAAATAATAATCATTTTGTAAGAGATAACTGTTAATACTACTGGAAATGTTTTTGTTTATAGTATATAACCGATATTTAAATACCATAATTTAGCATAGATAAAGTTAGTTCAATTTGCACAGACCAGGCTCAGCTTATAGTGGCTTTTTACGTTGGTTTTGTAGCATTACTATAAAAGCAAAACCCCGAAAATCATAAAACATTGTGTACTTTTTTAGTATTAGGCCCTTTAAGTAATTTTTTTTAAGAAACTATACTAAATGTAATTAAAGACGGTTTTTTAATACACATGTATACAAAAAACTTCTTCTAGAAAAAAAATAATAGTTTTTAAACTTGTTGGTGCTTTAAAAGGTAACGATTTTATAACTTAAAGTATATGTGACAGCACGGTAGTTGCCACGAGGTACTGCATGTGGAATTTTTTATGCTTATCGCACGAATCTTAGCGTTTTTGTAAACAGCGCGATTGGTTCAGAATTATATGTATAACTAGCAGTACATTATGGCGCCAACAGCTTCCATTCTTTTTTTTTTGTATTTACCGGCGTTTGAATTCTGTTAATTTGTATTTGCTGCTAAGTTTTTTTACAAATTTTTAGCTTGTGCAAGATTCATGATATTCTAGTATATAAGCGATCATTTACTTACATGTGTTTTCATAAATATATTTGATGTATACCGATAGTGTTACAGATATCGATAACCCAAAAACCCGATCAGAAGCGCAATTAAGTGTACTATTAGAAGTTTCTTTGTCTTATATACAAGTATTTTATTGTGTAAGCAGTTCAACCTGCATGTTTCTGTTCTATATTCTATTGTATACTTACACTTGAAAAATATAAAACATCAAATTTTAAAAAAATGCAAAACTAATAGGATTAACAGCTTCGCGTCTAATGATTTCAACTTTATATTCCATAAAGCTTTTAAAATTCTAAATATCTGTTACGAACGAGTATCCTCTGATATTTAAGCGAGCAAACTAAAAACTACTAATTTTTAATCTACATATGTTTTCGAAGGGGCATTTATGTACTTCAAGATAACAAAACCAATACTACAAAGTAGAAAAAAAAATTTAGAAGATTATTTTCGAATGAAGTTAATAGAGATTTGCCCCAATAAAGTATAAATTGTAAAAAATTATATAGATGTTTACTTCCTACAAAATATATTACACATAATATATTTGGTAACTATTTAACGTAATTTTATACGAAATGTCAATTTGATTATATAAAAGAACCGTAAGACTAACAATGCAATATGTATGATATTTCATCTACTACCGTTGTCTTACGTGTGACCAATTTTTTGCACCAATTGTTTGACAATTGTACTTTTAAGTCTTCTGTGGTTTGATTTTGTACCTGTTTCTGTAGGGTTAAAATGCAAAAAAGTCAACAAACCGGTATAGAGGAACGAGGAAATATAAGGTGTCACGAATCAGATAGATGATTCCTACTCGATCTTAAAGAAAATTCAATGTTGATTGACTTGGTAATGAACCAAGTGAATATAAAACATACGTGGTTATAAATATGTTATAAGATAAAGTTCTTTTTTCATGATTCAAGGTTTACATGAAGATCAAAACAGCTTTTGACATAAAAAAAAATTTACATCTATAACAAGTAAATTCGAAACAAGAATAAAACATTATACGCTTTTGAGGTGAGAGAAAAGTTGTATCTATGCAAAAGATTGCTAAAGGGGGTTGTAAATACCCCGTTGATTTTTATAAATGTCACAAACGCGCTTTTTTCTAGATCATAGTGCATATGGCTGCAAAAAACATATTTGTTTAATTATAAGTTTATAATACAAATAGAGACGAGCTCGAATAAACTATGAAAAATGCCTGGAGCGACATGGAATTTATAAAATAAGTATAAATGGCCACGGCATTAAAACATTACCACTGGTAAAAATTTAAGGCGTGATAAAAAATGAATAAATAATAAAGCCACGGAGAATCAAGTGTAGGAAATAATACATCATTAGCGGGTCGATAAATGTTACAGGTAAAAAAAAGGTTGTCAAAATTTCTTTTTTTTTTACCGAGAAAAACATAAATGACCCATGGAAATTATTAAGCTTACAGATAGCCTACACAAACAAAAATCGAACGAAATTATTTACGGAAATGAAACTGAACTTAGAAGAAAATAGCCAAAGGCCATGAACTATAAAAACTTGGCCAACAAGTAGTCAGAGAGAACTTCTGTGTTATTTGCGTCAAATTATGGTCTGTGAGCCGTTTTATATGCAATGATGACACCGGTAAGAGCGGAGTAGATGAATTTGCAAGAAAAACAGAGCCGCCGACAGGATAGCAATATACCGGTACTAATAACAACGCTAGAGTATATTTAGGCTACAAAAAGGCTAGTGGAATGCGTGGTTACAAGTTATACTTAGCAACCGACCATAACAAGTCTTTTTGTTTTTTAAAGCAAAGAAGAGATTAAAAAAATGAGTAATATGATTACTAGAAAAAATACAAAAAACACAATTTCATAGTAAGTATTTTTTACAGGTACAGCAATGAAATTGGTTGATAGAAAAAAACAAGAACGATTACAATATTGTACTGTATAAAGAAAGTAACATATAAAAACAAAACAAGAAGCAAAATACACCTATAAAACAATTTACAACAACAGACAAGGTGTAAAGCGAAAAGGCGGCAAGTGTGGGGAAAGAACAATGCCTATAGAAAACCCACCAAAAAATTACTATAAAGGAGCAATGGTAAATTGTGTCATGGAAATAGTGCCACTGTAAAAAAGAACTTGAAAAAAATACTGACTGAACATCAAAGATGCAAGTAAAACTGTACTTAAATGTGATAAGATTTTTATGATTTTTAAAAGGAACTCACAAAAGGGTTATGACAATAAGACAGTAAGATGGCTACTGAGCAAGTAGCAAACGAATATGTTTTTTCCGTAATAGCACGGTACCATTTGCCGTGATTGGAATAGATTATTACTCGCGATGTATTTATTCTAAATGAAGCTTAAGAAACCTGTTGAAGGTATATGAAAAACGTAAATACATAGTTTGTTGAAGGTTAATTCTTGATATAAATTCACAGGGTTATAGTACGTAATTAAAATATAGAGAAACTCAAAAATATTATAAGGAACTGTGCGTTAATTATGCGTGTACACAAAAAGGTAAGAGCACAAGTTTTATAAAAGAACGAAGTAATATACAAATACAAGCAATTTGCGTATAAAAAGATTTGAATTATTTTTATCCCGTTTTGCTTGCGCAATCGACGCATGCTATAGACATATCACGGGTAAGAAACAGACAACGCTTCTGAAGGAAATAATACAACCCAACGTAAAAATAATGTTTTTTTTTAGTCAACACAGCATACGAAATTAATTAAAATCAAAAAAAGAAGAATTGCGAGTAAAATGATTCAATAGGTGATTTGCTAAAAGAATAAAGAGAACAAATAAAGCCTGTAATTAAATGATCAAGAGAAAGATAAGTAAAAAAGCAAACAATAAAAAAAATAAGACTGGATTGATTTATTATTTTAATGCCACAAACCAGGCCTGAGGCTATGATAAAAAGAGTAAAAGGCTGTGAGCCTACATAAGGAAAAGAATGGAGGACCCTCAGATCTCTGTAAAACAATATTGACTTGTTGTCATTGTTACCAATGTGGTAAATCATAGGTTGTACTCTGCCTATCGATATATTTACATACAGAACCTTTAACAAACAAAAATTAGTATAAGCATCAGTCAAACGCTTAATAAAAAACATCATAAATATGCAGGTACTTTCGATAAGTAAAAAATATAAATAAAACCATTATTAGTAAATAGTGGGGTAATCTTTTAGTTTTACTTGTTTTTTGCATCAAATAAGTAGTTTAAAAACAGCTCACCTGAATCAAGGTGTCAAGAAAAAATTGCCCCATGTCCCTCTAAAAGGGTTTTTGAACTGTAAAGTATAGTCAAACGTGTAAAAAAAATCAAATTTATTGATGAAAAAACTTTTGTATTTAGGTAGTTGTTAACATTTTTTATACTTTTATGATATTGTGCCTTGAACAAACATTATTTATTTAAAACCCGCATATATTTTGCATAAATATAAGTGATGCGTGAAGTGTAAAAAAGGCATATTTGCGTTTTTTTGCAATAAACAGATTTTAATTTTACTGTTTACCAACTTATATGAGTATCGAAAAAAAAATAAATTTGTTTAAAAATGGATTTTATTTTTGCAGGTTGTTTTTACCAGTTAAAGAAAAAAAAACAACAAAGACTTTTGAATTTAAGCATATCGTTAAAAGTTTTAATACAAGCATGATTAAAAATCAAAACTAGTACTGAAAAATATCATATACAGTAGGCTGAAAATTTACGCCATTCTGTAACATTATTTTGTATTTATAATGTAAAAAACGGGTTTTTTGTGTTTTAGATGCATTTTTTGAAGTATATTATGCTAATTTAATTTTATCACAGAGCTTATATGAGTTTTATTTGTAAAAATAGTGTGTTATAATTTTTTTTAAGCTTGTATTATGTAATAGTGTTTTTATAAAAATTTCGCCTAGCAATCTATAACTATTTAAAAAGTTTATAGTAAATAAGCACAATATTCAATAAAGACTGCTTATATGCCATATTATGATTAGGGATCCCAAATCCCGGGATCCGGGATTTCCTGGTTTCAAAAAAATCTAAAATTTGTCCGGGATTCCCGGGATTTTTGCAACCGGGGGGAGGTTAAATATTTATTGAAAAAACTTAAGCATAACGACATAGAACATTGGCAAAAATATCAAATAAAGCAAATATAACAGATACTTACAAACGAACCTATACGAAAAAATATAGAACGCGTTCTTCAGTACGTTTTATGGGTTGGTCTTGATCCCGGGATAAAAAAAAGTAAATATATGGGCGGGATCCCGGGATTCGGAATCCCTAGTCGAGATTGATTGCAAATATACCGATGTTGATTGCAATCGTTCGAGATTGATGGCAAACAAGTCAGGGCTGATTGCAAACAGTCGAGGCTGATTGCAAACGGTCGAGATTGATTGCAAACGGTCGTGACTGTTTGCAAACAAGCCGAGGTTGATTGCAAACTGTCGAGATTGATTGCAAACGGTCAAGACTGTTTGCAAACAAAACGAGATTGGTTGCAAACACTACGAGATTGATTTTAAACCCCTAAAAAACAAAATAAATGTTGGGTCATAATTGGGATAATGCAGTCTATCATGCATTAAAATTGACTTTGGCAAAAATTACTTATTAATTTAAAATTTTTTATAATTATTTGTATATGTTATAAACAAAAACCATTAGAAAAATTTGTCTTTTATAATTTGATATTGTATTTTTTATAGTATTTTTTACTTCTTTTTAAAAAATTTTTTTTTAGACTTTACCATGTCTTATACCGATGGAAAGTGTCATGTGCTATAAAAGTCTAGCATCGATTTATGAAGGCATAATGATTTTACCGTCGGTATGTGTTTGACGCCTATTGATGTGATAGTATGTAAGCTAAAGAAGCCCCGGCTTCAACATGGGCAAAAAAAATTGGTATGGTTTAAAGTGTAAATAAAAAAATGAAAGTTAAACCAGCGTTTTTTTTCTACATAAACACAGAAAAAAACCCGGGCACCCGGTCGGGTTTTTCTACTGACTTCCGGGTTTTGGGTTTCGGGTCGGGTCGGGTCGGGTCGGGCATTTTGTACTAGATTTTCCGGGTCAGGTTCGGGTCGGGTTACACCCCAGCAGATAGAAATGGTCTTAGATAATTGTATACAAAAATACATAAATGCCTTTTACAACTAGTTTTATTTCAATCAATTGTCACATAACTGAAATCTAAAACAAACATATAAAACGAACGAAATAGGTCTTTTTATGTAATAAGTGTTAACCTCTGCATATAACACAAAATAAATACATTAAATTAAGAATTTACATAATAACAAATAAAATATGCAAAACATATGCTATAACCTATGGTCTGGTTATTTTAAAAATACACTGGACTTTTAAAAAACTTTACCAATAGTAAAGCAATTTATGTAAGCAATAAGCATTCTTAAGAAATTTTTTTTTGAAAAAACTAACAGCTTTTTAATAAAATTATAAAATATACCCTTTTGCGTTAAAAAGGTAAATTCAATGTCATTCGGTTGCATATAGTTACGCTTTGACGCCTTAAATAATTGTATTTGTAATTTTTAAGTGCCCTGTATATGCAGATAAAGTTTCTACTAGTGTATAAATTGCCCTTGTTTATCGTATGAAAAGTCATATTAAGGCATTACAAGATATCTTTACAGGCAAAAAGTAATTTTTGTTGTAAAAGCCGTTTTAAAAAAAAGAAATGCTTTTTTTCTTGATGATTGTCAGTATTTTTTTAGATTTTCGGTAATGTATATATTTTAGTGCAGATTAGAAAAAAACATTTTTAAATCTACAGTTTACGTTGTTTGCAT
>JAQFYM010001768.1:0-29341 GCA_034694785.1 Agrenia bidenticulata | reverse complement strand
ATAAAAATATGGTTTTTGGGCCTTACTTTTTGCAAAAACACTGACTACCCCTGGCTCAAAAATTCCTGGCTACGCCCTTGGTATAGTACGTATTAAAACTTAAAGAAATATGGTTTTGAAATTTAAATATAAAAATAATACTTGTAAACCATAAAAGTAACGTCATATTTTTATGATCTTTGACTTTTTTGCTTTCTAAGATCCACCGTAGAATTGAACGGAACAAAATTTACATGTATTATGTCACTGTAAAACATGCTAGTAGGATATAAAGCAGTTTACGATATTACCTAAACTGTTTGACTCCTTTCCCTAGTTTTCTATGCCATTTATAAGCATCAAAAAAACCATACGATTTCATACGCAGCGTATGAAAATCCAAACCCTACATGATAATGTTGTATAATATTAAATGAAAACCGAATAAACAGCAGACTGTATCAGTTTTCTGTAACTATGTTGGCCTACAAATATGTAGAAGTAAATATTATTTTATTTTGTATAGTTTTACTTATTCGTTTGTCTAAAATTTTATATGTGCACAATAGAACGATAAGATTATCAAAAAACAGTTGTTTAAAATTTTTAATTACAAAAATTTATTTAAAACGCAATGCCGTGTTTTTTTATCAACAAATAAAACATATCGGGCGTTTCCCTTACAATATTTTTTACTGTAAATTAATCGCATGGTGAAGTTGGTGGTTTTTTGTTATATTATAATCAATATGTATTACACAAGTAAAAAGACATTTCTAAAGTACTTACTATAAAAAGAACGTTTTCGGGGGTGTTTTTATAACGAATTTTAAAATTTACAAAAGTCGGTTCCACTAAACCGACCATTTCTTCATAAATAAATCTAAGAGACTTTTTTATTATCTAATTCATATAGATAAGCAGCAAAATCGTTTAGACTTTTATAAAAAAATTGCATTTTACGTAATTAAAAACATACCGTTTATTTGGGGCAGATATGGAAGGGGTTCAACATGCAACCTTATCTTTACACACAATAACTTGTTCTAAAAAAAAATTTCAATGCATTTAAAAAAGAACATATTAAGATAATACTCCGCATTTAGTCCAAACTGCTTTTAATGGTTCTTTTTGGTCCAAATACTCTTAATGCCCCTATTTTATACATAACAAATGAGCTTGGGCAATAGAGCGCACCCAAAGACAAACGAGGAACAAAAATTATTATTACAAAAAATATTTGCTATGTTGGATAGTAAAAAAGTTTGCATATATAAACAATTCCTTGGTAATATGAATAATAAATGTCTAAGTGAGAAGATAAATTAGCAATGCGAAAGAAAATAAAAAACAATGACTAATATTGTTTCTTTTAACAATTTAGTTTTACAGCCATATTAGTACACATTAAAACACTTTGTTTTATTATAAGACTTGGAATTTTGTATTTTTCCATATAATCTCAGTATCATCTAATTTTAAAACATACAGAACTACGTCAGGCTTACACCAGAGGTATAAAAAAGGCTTGATAACCCCTATTATAACCAAGGGTTTGGTTCTGTTATATTCGGGTTACCACGAAACAAGTTTGCATAAAATTTAATGGAAAAAATAACTTACAAGAACCAAAAAAAACAAATAAAGCGTACCGCGCGTGATTTTGCATACATAGTTATTATAATACGTGTTTATAAGTTTTTATTCGTTTTAGATAAAATGTAAAATGAATAAAGCAAGAGTTGAACTTAAGTAAATTTTATGTGCATTTAATTGATAATTTTACATAGACACACATTTTACTGACAAGACTATTAAAGTCAAGTTTTTTTTGAAAAAAAAATATTTTAATAATATACTGATAGATCTTTTACATTTATTGGCAATTTTTTTGTAAAAATTATATTGATGGTAAATAAAACTAACACCGATAATATAAATTTAATAAAAAAAAAGATTGCCATGTGTTTCTTTAATCTGTATTTTTATTTGACGAAATCATGCATTTTTTGTCGTTGAAAAAATGTGGGAGTCGTATTTTTTTTTATTTACTGCTGTTTTACATTTAAGACTGCATTTTATAGTTAAGTACATTGTTTTGTTGTATAGATTGACATTTTTTTCAAGTATAATAGTGCGTGGTCAACCACTGACACTTAATTAAAAAAACTTACAAGTATTGCATGTATTTTGTTTGTTATGTAATATTTAAAGTAATGAAGATCTTAAAAAAATGTTTATTTTGTTATAATATTGTACAAAAATGCATTTGAAATCTTTTCCTTTTGTTATTATTTGTATTTGTAGTACTTATTTTTTAGATAAAAAATTCAGCAGAAAAGTAAAATTTTACAGTTTTAAAACAAATTTGAAACGCTATCATATCTTAAATCTACTTAGCTTTATTTATAATAGTATTACAATTAAAAAAGTTATTTTTTGTTTGTGTACCTTTTAAATGATAAATATATGCGACTCTACATTATTGCATGTATCATTTAAAGTGATTTATATTTAAGCTTGGTATCACATTTTTGTTGCAATTTTTGTATTTTTTTGCATTTACATGTACATATTAGTACTATAAATATAAATATGAATATAAGAGTATACTGATAAATATATTAATAGGCATACATTGTATTTTAAAAAATATTTATTAAAAAACTCATTTTTAGTTTATGTTTGCATTTATCAGAATAATTTGTGTTTGCTATTTATAAAGAGTTTTTTAGTATCATGTGTAGAAAATTAATTAAATGGAAAGACACATCTTTCGCGCGACCCATTATAGGCATATGGCTTTTTAAGCGCTGATAATTACTTAGTTGGTAACTTTTGAAACAAGTTATCATGCGTTTAAAGTACAGTAAAAGTTCGAGCCTTTTCTTTAGGTATAAAATTACGATAAATCGAAAAAACTGGCTATTTTAAAACATTCTATTCGCAGAACGTAGACTAATTTGGTTTACCTTTTTTCTGAAAGCAAAATTGTAAGGCTTTTTTTGTCTACTAATATGCAAATATAATAAAAATGTTCGTAAACAATACAACTATGCGTTTTTACAAAAAAAATCCGTTTATCTACGGTTTTTTTTGTTTTAAAAGTCATGCATATAAAGTAATATTTTATATGAGGTAATAGTCAGCAGTCGATAAAGAAATTCTTGCAACAATTTATTCCAACAAAATATTTTTGTAACAAAATATTATTGTAACAAAATTGTGTAGCAAAATATTATTGCCACTTAAAAATTTTGAGCAAATATTGGATTTCTTTGTACTATATGAATATACACAAGACGATTATTGATAAGATCCTAGCAATGAAAAAACTTTACAAACGTATCTGTATTCCGTTAATCTTGTATTTTTTAAATAACACAAAATATATAGCTATATCTTAATCTTACGAACAAAAATCATAAATTTGTATACGTATGAAAATTTTTACCGATATGTTTACGTTTTTTTCCATTATAAAAGGGTTTTTAACTTTATTGGCTTACAAATACCATTACACATATGCAACCGTTTAGTCTTTACTTAAATCAGCACAATAGAACATAAGTTTTCTAATTAGTTTAATCACACAATTACTAAAACATTTAAATTACAAAATATTAAGTGAATTCATCATTATTTTTGATAAAATGAAGAATCACAAAATAACGAAAATATTTTTTGTTTTAGAGCAATTGTACAATAATTATCGCGTAAACAGATATATTTTTTGTTTGAATACAGCAACAATATATTGTTAGATTTTAAAATTTAATATTGTTTTTGTATGCTACTAAAACAAAAAACCATACCATATGACCGAACCCTCAATTTAAGTATGTCAATTAGCACTTATATATTTTAAATTTTAAGCTCCATTTTGTTAGTATTTTATATTTTTTATATTTTAAATAGTTCAAAGTAGAGATCTGCACTGGACCGGAAAAAAACGGACCAGTCCGGTTCCACACGGATTTTTAGGGTCTAGTATCAGATTTGACATTTATTTTTATTCGCATCTTGTACCGGTCCGGTCTTTCGGTTCGGTTCTTGTTGCCGGTCCATTCCGGTCCGGTTTTTTTCATTTTACACAAATTTTCCGTTTCGGTCCGGTCTGATGCAGACCTCTAGTTCAAAGTACGCAAAAATACACAATGTAACGTAAAAAAAAATAAAAATTGATATTGTGGTTGGTTTGTGGTTTCGTTTCGGTTTTCGGGTTAGTGGTTTGGGTTTATGATGATGACGCATTTTTCCGTTTTTTTTCTTTCGGTTCGGTTCCAAAACCACAAGCCTTTAGTTCCGAATTGTACTTTTAATGGCACTATTGAAGATACAGTCTACTTTTCGTAAGTATTCGGCGGAAAATGTGGTAACTCTATAGAGTCAAATAATAAAAAAATCCGTTTACAAATTAAGATTTTCAAAATAAAATCGCTAATTTTATATAAAAAGAATTAACACAAGTTTATGTTATACGACATTTTAAAAGGCTTATATATAGTACATCAAGTTTATTAAAACCTTTATAAATAAAAAGTTTATATTAATGATTACTTCTAATATAACCAACAAATTGTTAAAATGCAGAGGATAAACTTGTCTAAGAATATCAATCGTAGTATAAAATATTTTGCTTTAGTCTTTAGCCGCTTATGTTTTTAACTTCAAAAATTTATTGTTGCATATGAGTACATACACCATTTTATACTTTGTTTACGCTTTTATTTCTTTATGGGTTAGATCAAGGCTTCCCAAATGAAACATTTAAACCATATAAGCTTTTAAACCTTTTTTGAAAATTAACTCTGAATGAACGAGGATTCAAAAACACACGATGGGATTAAAAATATGTACAATATTTGTAGTGTCATTTTATAAAAACCGAAGTTCGCCTCAAGCAGATATGTACGAGCCATTATGCATATATTTATTCTATACTTTGGATTTTATTTTACAAGTGTCAGAAATATAGCACATTCTTTATGTCTCTTTATTAGAAAATAATTAGCGAACAGTTCAGTGTGCAAATCAAAAATAAAGGTCACTGGAGAAAAATTATAAATGTTGCAGAACTCCGGTATTCACGCTATATTTTGAAAATGCATGTAAAAATTGAAGTGCAGAAATAAAGAAGGAAAACAATTTAAAAAAAAATTAACAAATTCAAAGTCTTTTGTAATCCAAGTGGTTTTAAAACTAAAAAAGACACAAATTAATAAGAAAAAATATATGCACTTATTAGGCAAATATATTCCCTTACCAATTGGGATATCATTTATAAAACTAATACTTAAAAAAAAAAGTCACTGCAGAATAATTTATAAAAAAACTTATAACGTGACATATTACGCTACCCTATAACTACGTCAATTGGGTAACAAACGAAAATAGCAGATGGGATATAACGAAAAAATATTTCGGGTCTATTCTTCTAACAAGATATCCATACAAATCTATGAAACTACTAGAGATCTCATTTTTTTAAATTAACTTAGGTTTAAACGAAATGTATAAAACTGTACAATTTATGCAGATTTTTGGTTCCTAAAGAAAAAACTACGCAAATGAATGTAAAATTTTTGGCATTTTTGCCGATAATATATCTGTGATACTCAAAAAATATTTTAACAACTAAAATAAACCCGTCGTAATATAAAAAAACCGTTAAACAATGCGGTATATATTTTTCGGCATTTCTATGTATATATTACCTATAAAAAAAGTCGCGAAAAGTTGCCAGAGGCGATTTTGCCAACGAAATGCAAAAATGTAGGTAAAAGGCAGTATAACGGGAAATTTTGCCAAGAGAGAGGCATATATAAAAATAAAAAAAAACATTATATGTTTTTTTGGTTGATTTGCGCCCATTTTGAAATATAAAAAATAAAATAATACGAAAACTATTAAATGACATGTGTAATAATAACAGGGCAGAGCAACGCAGAATTACTGGTTTCCGAAAATTTCACATATAATAAAAAACAACAGTAAAAAAGATAAAAAAACAACGATAGCTCTGTAAAACACGAAACTGCAACCTAAATTATAAAAAAATCTGTATAAAACCTGTAATAAAAAGTGGGCCTCTTCAACCAGGAAGCACATAAAGGAAAAATTGATGTTTAAAAATTTAAAATCCAATAAGAAATAAGCAACTGTACAAGCAAGAAAACTTAATAAAAGCTCACTAGACTACTTTTCAACAAAATCATGCGTAAATTTAGTAAACATAATAAGTATGGTAGAAAAAAACCGAAATGCGCAGTATAAAGTGAAAAATAAAACCCAAATTGTATAAATGGAATACTCGACTCTTTTACACTACATTCGCAGGAGGAAATTTGTTTAGAGATGAACATCAGGCGCCAATGATACGCCAAGGTATATACATGTATTATGAAATATAAAAATTAAACCACTTGAAAAACTATAATTTTGTAAGTACATAAAACATGTATATTGCGCTTGCTCCATTTAAAAGATTGATTTCGAACGATTGGATTTATATTGGGGCGCCCCTACAAAAAAAGGTATATTTTTACAAGAGAACAAGATACTGAAGGATACAAAAAAGTTAGCGTAAAATCGTGGAACTGGTGTACATTGATTCACGTGACATGCTATCAGATTTTGCAAAAATGGTTCATCGCAAGTTAATAAGGGCGTGTTCGTAAGCATTTGCTATAGCATTTTACCCAGCACAAAAAGGGGTAAAAAGGTCCAATGGTAAAATAAAATGCTATAGCAACTTTTAGAATGTTCGTAAAAAAATATCAATGGATTTTTTTAGTTGCTATTAATTTTTTTTGACCAAGGTGCCCACCCTTGGAATTTTTTTCTCCAATGAAAATCTTAATATTGTAATGCCCCAATATGGAAGACAAAAAATGAAATATTAGTAAAGATTAATAAATTATCGGTATTGATGTACAAAAAGAATATGTAAATTGTGGACAGTGTTCATTTATATCAAAAGGATAATTTTTTTGATCTATTACTTCGTGTGTTGCCTTGTAGGATGCATCAATAGATAGTATATTGGCTGAAAAGTACACATATTCCGCATTGAAAAATATGTCAAACGACCAAAACAATAAAAATATGCTTCCTGTTATTAATTGTTACGCGCTGTGCCTGATACCCGTGCTGTGCCTGATACCATCGAGATATAACGTAGAAACATATAAACAATAATTATGCATAATATATGTAGTCTATGTGTTTAACTAGTATTTTACTAGTAATATTTTGTTGTTGCGAGAAATGATGTCATTTTTCGATTTGTGATTTTTTAAAATTTTCGTCCTTAAAAAAACAGCATGATTATATTATCTTCATACAATTATTTTGTGTTTGATGCATTTTCTTACAAAAATTTATCATATACTTTTATTTTACCATATTTTTGACCTGAGGTATCAGGCACAGCACAGGGCATCAGGCACAGCGCGTGACATTAATTATAATATGTCTAAGAGTATATTTTTGTTACATTTTTAAATAAAAAAAATATTTTTTTATGCATATTACATACAAATTTACGTCTTATACTTTTTCAACATACACGTTATACTTCTTGTGCAATCATCTATGTATGTGTTTATGTTAAAGTAGAATTTATTGATAAGAAAAGTAGTGATATTCTCTACGGTTTAAATTCTTTGTACTAGATTCGTCATTAAACATACATACAAATAAAAAACAAGGATTATAAACATAAAAATTCTCTTTACAGTATAATTATTAGATACCAGCAAATCCACACATACTATAGAACGCAAACTTTATTCTAAAAGTTACCTATTTTTATTTACTGCCATTTATTATAAAGTAAAGAAGAAAAAAAAATAATGTTTACCTTTTGTTTTTATTGATAAAAAGCATTTTTTGTGTTTACTAATAATAGTTTATTATTTTAAGCTATTTAAGTCCAAAGTGCTGTAGAAAATTAAGAAGCTGTTCGTAATCTATTTTTCAATGGATTTTTTCATTGACTTTTGTCCATTGGATTTTGCTATAGGAAATCTTACAAACACAGCCTAAATGTTTTCTCAAATGCTAATACAATGGGTGTTTACTTTCACTTTTATTAATCCTTTTGGCGACAAATGCAGAAATTACACTTATCAATATAGTTTAGATTAAAGAAAAACGTTTCCTATTTATGAAATATTTCTTCAACATTTATACCACCAAAACATGTGTTTGAGGCATTTTATAAACTGCAAATTGAATTTAAAAAAATAAATAGGGCCTGATATAAACAATCTATACAATACTTTTATGAGGCATATTTTAGTCATACTATAAAAAACGAAGATGATTCAAATACCTCTAACACAATTTTTATTTCTAGAATCTGCAAATCGAGTAATTTATAAACAAAAACAGTGCAACTAAAAGTGTGGAGGCGTGGAATTACCCAACTACTTCGAACGGTCAACTTCTACCTCTTATGCCAATTTTGGGAGTTTTATTGAAATAGTTGGGGTTGATGAAAATATGCATAAATATCATGTATTTGGCCGCTGAAAGTGGGATTTATCATTGCCTAAAAATTACTGAGGCAAAAAGCAAATATTAAATGGTACTTCTTATCTTAACTACTGCATGACAAAGGAAAACTACTATAAAGCAATTTTTGGTCAAGTGTTTTTAGCTTTAGAAAAATTAAAAAGAGGATTTATATTTTCCTATCACTTGGTGAGTTTTCCGTTTTACTTATTTCCAGCCATTCTTTACAGTTCACGGAAAACTCGCCTTTGGCGAGTTTTACGACAGCCAAAAGAATATAAGTATGATTTTAGTTCAGTAAACAAAATAGTAGGATATTCTACAAAGTCCTTTAAAAGTCTGTTTATTTACGGAGATAAACACGAATTCATACTACTAAAAGTATGTATAGATTTTTTTTATAATTTAGTGCGAAGGCTTCAAAAAAGGAAATTTTTCGCAAATAATTTGATCTAAAAAAAAACTCAAATAGATTTTTACGTTAAACAGAAAAATTAATCGAATTAGAGAATTTAAGAAACGATAAATGCAAAAAAGGCTAAAATCGGCTTCCTTTTGACGTTTATTTAGCAATTAATGTATTGAACTTATCACTACAAGAAGATGATAAAGGTATCTTTTTTTTACAGCAAATAAGAAAATTGATTGAGATAAGTGATTTGTATATTAAAAGTATAAAAACCGCCAATTATTATTTATTTTTCCAAATTGTTAAAGTATTGTAAAAAAAACACGATTTTGACGTAGAAATAAAAAGTATTTTTACAGTGTTCAGTGTAAATTTTATACAGCGCTCCCGCGAAATGCAAAATACAATAAATAAATGGATATTATGGCCTTAATAATATAACGGCGTGTTGGTATAAAATTCTATATTACTATTAAATTAAAATTGATTTATAAAATGATATCGACAAACAAAAAGGCAGTAAAAAAATAAAAATATCGGATTTTTGGATCGAAGTGCAACAAAAAAACATTTTTTCACAGTTTTTCAGATACACGGCTTGTTCAATTTGGTAGTAGTTGCCTTTGTGAAGTATGTTTTTCGTAAATACATTCTATAAAACGTTTAGAAGAGTAAGCATTAATAACATTAGCTCGAGTTACAGCGTCAGACTGCATACATTACAGCAGTTTTATATTATGTGTACATTTAAGTAAATATTATTTCTTTTTTGAGTTTTTTCTTGTAGTATATTTAACTTAATCTTTCAATTATAATAATATTTGTTAGGTGTTCAAAATTACATTTATTTTATTGCAGGGATTCAAAATTCAACAAAAACACGACCTAAACTGTAGATCCCACTCGAAAAAAAGTTTGAACTATGGTTGTACTCTATAAAACCCTTTTTTAATATTATTTTAGACAGGGGTTCAAGATGGATGTGAAAGAAAACAATATACTATCTATACAGATCGAATATTTGGAAAGAGGTTTGAAAACCTTTTGCCTCATATAAAAAAAACTGTATTTTTCAATTCAAAAAAACTTATACCAATTTAATTATCTGGGCACTAAAGCATTTACCCTGGTACCAGTGGCGTACCCAGGGGAGGGGGTAGGGGGGGGGGGGGCTGTACCCCCCCCTTCAGAAAAATTTTTACGCCTGAATTTAAGGGGGGGTCTTTTTTTGTGCAGAGATTTTTTTCATTTTAAGAATCCAAATAAAAAAATTTAAACTAAAATTTTTTCAAAAAAAAATTATAAACCTTAAAACATCGAAAAACATGGGGTTGAAGCTCAACTTTTTCAAAAAACACTGACTACCCCCGGGCTCAAAATCTCCTGGGTACGCCACTGCCTGGTACTAAAAAAAAATTGGGATGTTCTTTTGCTAGTTAAAAGTTTGTTATTAAGGGTTTTTACCTTTTAATAATAACATAGAACTATTAAAAGTATTGTAGTGTGCAATAAAAAAGCTTAAAAAATTTACACCTCACAAAACACACTTACACAAATCTGTTGCATACGACAACTGCATATTGCCTCCATAATTGGTTTAAGCAAGTTAATGTTATAGACAAACATAAAAGAATTTTATAATTCAATTTTTATGGCGCGGTGTTTAGCAAAAATTTGAGAAAATATATTAAACATAAACACTACTGTTTTTTTATATATTTTTTGTGACTTTTAGTTCTGGAAATCTTTATTTATAACTTATACCAACAATAATTATAAAAAAATGTGTGACAATCAGTAGCAAAGCCAGGACGTGGGTGGACGGTAACGATGGTGGGGGGGTAGACCGCCCTTCCTTCAGAACATTTTTTACGCCAGATTTATTAGGGGTTGACATTTTTTGTACAGCGATTTTTTGCGATTTTGAAAACCCAAATAAAAATATTAAAATGTTGTTTATAAAAAAAATTATAATGTTTTAAACGCCTAAAAAAATAATTTTGGGCATAAATTTTTTAAGTAGAAGCTCTGACACCCCTCTGGCCGAAAAATTCTGCCCCCACTCTATTGCTGACGCTGATCAAAGATAATCGACAGCAATAAAGATACCACACAAACCGTATTAAAAATCTTTATGAACAAATCTTTTTAGAAATACCTGTATAAAAATCACTCTTAATTTTTTAATTTGAATAGTTTTTTGTACCAGACTGCGGCCAAAATTATTCACTCGCATTGTCATCGTTGTAAAACCTGTGAAAAACCTATAGGAAATTCGAAAACCGATTTGTTTGCCATATAAAGCTATATAAATACGAAAAAGTCACACAAGGCAAACGTAGAAGCAGCTACATAAAAAGGGAAGGCAAATATAAATGCTTCAGGACCCGGAAAAGCATTTTTTTCGTTAATTTTTTTTTAAAATTATTTTTACGAAAAGAAAATTTTAAAATATGAAATAAATGTTTGTAAAAATCACGTTTCAGATTTTTCTTTTGCATTTATATCGAGTTTTACATAATAAAAAAGTAGTATATTCATTTTTTTAGGACATGATTAAGTCCCCTACAGATCAAACTTCAAAAGCCGGGCAAATTAATGCAGTAATTGTTTTCTGTTTTAAACTGGTGAATTTTTTTTCTTCTATATTTTTACATAATAACCAAGGCAAAAAAAAAAGAGGCAGTAAACTGCCTTCTACTGGCACTTAAAACAAAAAAAACTGCCTTTATAAATTATCTACTGCGTTACAAAATAATGCGTAAACATGAAAAAATGTATTTCTATGTATAAATATGTATTTTTTAAATAATCAGCTTAGGTTCAATTCAAAATGCTTTATACAGTGTTTTATGGTGTAAAATTATAATTTTGTAACTCAAAGTTTTTTTTATTGCTATAAAATCACTTTAATGCATTTTATTTTTTTTTATTGCAAAAATTGTATTCTTATTAGATTTACATATGGTGGTGTAATTATTTTATCTAATTAAACTGTATTGGTTTTTGACTTAGAAAATTTACGATTGAACCATAGTATAAACGACCATTGAACATATAAAAACTGCAAATAGACGCATTTTACCGTCTTTACGCGTAACAACTGCACTCATCCTGACTATATAATACCCAAGAAGCTTAATCAAAAAATATGAATGACCCCATCCATTTTTTCAAGCCACAGATGCAGTGTAGTTTTACAGTTTAAACTTGTGTGCCTAGACTGCTACCAGGCTGAGTTTGCCCATTTTCTGAGATCAAAAATCATAGGTGAACAAGTAGCACCAGCCTTTAACAAAAAAACCGTTTTAGTACAAAAAAAGCAGGATAAACAATTGCAAGATACTAGAATATTTATTTTTGAAGTAGATCCACTTTGTAAGAACCAACATAGCCACTGTCTAGTATTTTAAAACCTATATTCACAGTATATGCAACAATATTTAGGCGCCCGTTTATCGTTCCAGTTTCTTCTTACTAGATCATAAAAAAATGCTATATATAAAAAGATTTATCTCAGAAGAAGCTTTTCTATTCAAGATACTACAGAATTTTATATAGCGCCACTTATTTTCAGGGACGAAATATTTATTATTATATGATTTGCAGGATTAAAGCAAAAATATTATCTGAAGTTTTACTTATTGCATTATTACCTTTCTTGTAGTCATGTGTCGTAAAAACTAGCTGTGTTTTGGAAGTCTACTAAGTTTAATCTTGGCTTAAAATTTATACCAGCGGAATAACACATCAAGCTTAAATATGTATGTCGGCCGAATATTGTTACATAATTGTTACTGAAGCCTTTCAAGTTGTTTGCAGATTTTTATCATTTTATTCGTACACAACTTGTGCAAAAAATTTCCTTGGTATGCAAAATTATGTTATGTAGGCCGGGACAAATTATATTATTTGCTTTAAAACAATTTCACGTAGCAAGATTAACCCGCGTCATTGTCTTAATATAAAACAGATACTATAAAATGCATAAAAAAATTTCATCATTTTTTGTCGCACAAAATAGTGTAAATTTTTACGCCCACATACAACAAAAACCGCCACTGTGTATATTAAATATTTTTGAGCACAAAAAAGAAATAGGGACTAATACTTCTATTATGTCTTTTAATAACTACTAATTGCTATGAAAATGTCATCCAACAATCTTGCGTACTTTGTACACTATGGAATAGTTGCAGATTGCGTGTAGTTTGTAAAGCTGTGAGGACCGAAAATACGCACTTAGCCACTCGGCGAAGACAAGGGAAATTTTAAAGCCTAATAACAAGAAAACTCAAAAAATTGGGTTGCCTTGTAATTAACAATACGTAACAAATGTTTTTTTTTGTTTTTTAGTCGCTTCTTACCAGCTTATGTGAAATCAACAAGGGCGTGCCAGATCCAGATCCACACCCCCCTGAACGCGGGTAATTATTCAACCCGCGACTCGGAAATTGATTACCAGACCCGACGCGGGTCACAATTCGGGCAGAAACATACGACATTAAAATTTGCTAGTGCAAATGCGTATTTTTATATATTTTTGACAACCTTATAAAAATGCTGTCTATATGACCGTTTTTACTTCTAAAGGCGCGACGGTCAACATACGACACGCGTTACCCGATCCATATTCCGCAAATCGTTACCCGACCTGCAAAAGTCGTACCTTTGTATATCACTAAACTATTATTAGCCATTTTTTGCAGTTGAACCCCAAGCAAGCTGACCAAAAAAGCTTTGTCGCAAAAATATGTTACACTGTAATACAAATTATACCCATAATACACGCATGAACGCCATGTACAGCCCTATGTAGTAAAAGGGATTTTATAAGTAAAGATAAAAACAAAAACATAATACCGATGTTTATGTATTGGTGTAAGGTACTTATGTAGCTCGAAGTTAATCTTCGAAAAAACGATACAAAATCAGATTACAAATAAAAAAATTTATCAAGGGTAAAAAGCAGTAAAATAATAGGCGCGCATCTTATTTAATGTGAAAAAATGCGTGTTCGAATTTGCTTATTTGTGCAGTATCTCTTAAAGCTACAATAATATGCTTATATCTGCAATTAAAAAAAACAGGCCACTCCTTTCACCTAAAATTTTGTACACGTGCCACGAGACAATAACTTTTGTTATGTTTTTGTACTAGATTTGTAGTATAGCAAACCTTGTATACAAGTTATTACCAACGTTTTCTGCTTTGTTTGAGTATGGTAAATGAGTTTTATTGCCGGATAAAACAAGTTAGTCCTTAGTGTTTTTTTTGTAGTACATATGCAACAAAAATAGGCTCTGGGCATGTATTTCCAAAACTCAACAGTAGGTTTTAGCAATAAAAAATTACCATAGAGGTATGATTTTTTTAAAAAAATAGTTACACTTTGCATCATGTATATATTCTGAGTTTGTTGCGTGCGCAGCGCCCATCCGAACCCAGTTTACCATAGTAAGGGTTTTAAAGCCAAAATAAAAGCAACGAAATACACAAGAAACAACGATCACGTATCGGTAGTTTTATACAAGCAAAAACACAACATAATAGAGGTTTTTTGTGATTTTCTTGAAAACAAATTTGTACTGAACAAAGCGTCACGGAATTATATAGTTTTTTATATAATAAAACTTTTTTTGCAGATAAAATAACTTCTTACTATATTTTTGCCATATATAAGTTTTTTGTTAATTTTCAATTAGTTGCCTAATGAAATCTAGTTAAGAGAGACGCGCTGCGCGCGCCAAAAAGTCTTCTTTTTGTTAAAAAAAACAATACACGTTTTAACCAGGGGTGGGATCCCAATCTTTTATTCACGGAAGGTCGGCTTAAAAAAAACTTGATATATGAAAAGGCCTAGTCTGTTCTTTTTCTAAACTAAATCACGGTTATTAATTTTTCTTAATAATATATGTATATGTTCTCTTACTTAAATTCAAAATTAAAAGGTAAATTTGCTTTTTTTCTTGCACGAACTTAATCATAAAAACCCCTGAATTTTACGCGCTCAAAATTGACTAATAAGGAGTGAAGATTTTGTTAGTAACATGTTGGGTACGCAAAAAGTAAATTGTAGATACTTTTTCTTGTAAAGATAGAAATTTACTCTTTCTTTTTTTCTAACAAGTTTTATGCTGTACTTGATCTAAAGGTTGTGTCAAAATGCATAACGATTGCATTGATTACGCGTGTGCAACTCTGTGTCAACAAATTTTACTGTTGTGCATATGTAGTTTTACACAGTTTGGTAATTTTCGGTATTAGTTGTTTCGCTGCATTTTTTAAATATAAAAAAGGCATTAAATTACAGTACAGCATGGAGAATTCTGTCAAATGCATTGCAAAGTCGTCGGCACTTACCTGTGACGTTGGGCGAGGTATCGCATTTGACTGTAGGCAAAGCAAACGCGCCGCTTGCATACCACTATTATGTGAGATCCAAATAAATAGACAAATGAGATTGCATGCCGCCATGATTCCCTTAATAGCACATCATCTTTTGCGATTGTATGCAATCGTACATAAAACCGTGTGAAATATAAGAATAAATGTTTATAAAGGATTATGTTACAATAAAAAAAATTGTATACAGTTGGTTTGTAATGTACGAAGACAAACAAAATGACAACATAAAATAATTATATTCCTTTTTTGTGTAGACCAAAACGTAAAACCAAAGAAAAAGAAAAACATGTTTATGTATGCCTAATAGTGTTTTCTATTTTTAAAGTAAATACCGGTGCAAAAACCATGTATTCCGTAAAAGCACGAGCGTCTAAATAACAGTGCAGAATATGATTCAAAATTAACTACGTTTTTTTAATTTTCAGCTAAAGACAGAATTAACCTTTGAACTTTCGTTTAAAGCTAAGACAAAGAAAATGTGTTATCTCTAAATGCTAACTGTCACAGCATTTAAAAAATGCTTAGATCAGTCCTATGCAACATTCATGACTTTTTAGACTTTAGCACGCTGTAAGAAAACTTCCACGGCGCCTTATATTACAGAAGTGTAAACTTGCAACGCAACAAAAAAAATAATGTTTCCATTTGAACTCAAAATAGCCACAAAGCCTTGTTATGTGTTAAAACAATACACTAAAACGCCAAAATTGTTACGATATATCATTTCCGTACTTTTATTGGGTATCTTATATACCGAAACAATCACCGTGACCTTGTAAAACCTTACCACCAGAAAAAATACCTTCTACTTGGATTTTTACTTCTGTAGGCGTGTGCATTTATTAATCTTTGTTCTATCGTATTAAGTAACTTTTTATATTGTTCGGTTTTAATGAGCATTTTTCTAGATGAGGTACCACTCGAGAGGGGGTCGGGTAAACTTGTCGTTACAAGAGAGTTGATCCGTCAATCTTATGGCACCCAAAAAATCAAGCCTACAAACTCTGTTAATCGTGACTGATGCTACAGGTAACCAAGGCCGGTTTTTCATACCACGCGAAAAGCGTATAAAGGCTTGTGTAAAACAAAAGCAGGCGCTCATTAATCTTATCGAATGCAAATATAAACCTGTGTTTACGGTAATTATCGGCCACTAATAATAAACCATACTACTAAGTGATCGCACAACTCAATAATATACCGGCTCATTATAGTTTAACTTAAGAGTATTGCGGTTTTTTGGTAGTATTCTGCGGATGTGACGTACGCTTTTAAATATAATTAGTTCAAAAAAACAGCGTACTTTTTTACAAATTAATGATTGTTTAAAATGCATTCAAAATAAATTAAAATGTCAGTATTTTTAGTGTCAACCCCCCCCCCCCTGTACTTACAAAAAAAAAAACCAGAAGAGACGTTGAACCCCCCCTTTTCCCGAATCCCCCCTGGACCCCACCGATAGATATAACATATGTTTATCAAAATTTATACTTTTTTGCAATATACACATACAAAAAACATTTTTTCTAGCTTTGAAATACCTACGCTACCTCTGACCGTGGCGTAATAAGATACCATGCTTAAAAAACACAGAATAAGTGAATCCCTATTCATTGCTTGTTTTAATGTATTTAATCGTTGCTTTGCATCTTTAATTTTTTGATATGTATATTTTGCATTGATTTGCTTGTTGGGTATCATGATAAGTTATAGTTAGAGGTTCGGATACTTATATAATACAAAAAAATTAAACTAAAGGTAGAAAAAAAAGAGTGTGATTTGAATTGATGATGTGATTAAAAAAACATAATACAGTAAATACTATTTATAAAACACACTTATGACGTTCATATTATGTCTGCAAATGTCTATTGCAAATAAATGCACGTTCTGAGTAACAATAAATTCTTATAAATCGTTTGTATTTTTCTTTTTAATCTTTTTTTTATGCTAAAAATATATTTGTACGTACTAAATTACCTTTTAAAAACAAAAGATGGCAGCAGAATAGTAAAACAAGTGTTATTAACGGAATGGCATGTATATGGTAAAAATTAGAGAGGTGGTTGGTCAGATTCGTATTTAGAAGAGTTTTAATTGTTTGCCTTTTATATGAATTGGCCTTGCTGAAGTAAAAATGTAGTCATTGTACCCATTTTATATACTAAAAGATCGACTTATAGTAATATTAAATGCATTTCGACTTACCCTTACAGTCATAATATTGTAACATGGTACTCTAAACCACACGTGTCAACAAAATTTCGTAATGAATGTCAGTAACATCATGATAAATGACAATCTGTTTTGTTGCTGTGTTAGATTTTAGTCATATTACAAAATTACGCCAGTTTGCAAGGCTTGCCGATACAAAATTTTGCATTCGACAACTTTGAAATCTGACAACATACCAAATATTTATTTATTACATAGCAGAACCTTGTCAATAACCGATATATAAATTGCGGAAACATTTACAATATATAAAGCCATGTAAAACTGTGTGAGGAGTGGCATATACTAGTATTATGTATCAGTTACAAAAGGTGCGTTTGCAAATTAAATTGTTTTAAGATACAGTATCTTGCTTTGTATACATTATACGTCGTAAATTCTTTTTACTGGACTATGTTTTCAATTATTACCACAAGCCAATATAAAATTTGGGCTGGTTGATTACCATCACATCTTTCGACCTCATTTTTTTTAAAACGTTTGACGGTTTGATACATATAAATTTCGGTAAAAATGTTTTTGATTTGGCATATTGTGCAAAAAGGAAACATCAACCATTTTATAAAAAAAATATCAGATATCTTACATAATTTTTTTTTTAATTTTCGCATAGTATTGTCTTTCACTCATTTACGAAGGACACTGTTTTTGAGAAATCACGATTGCATCAGTTTCTGAAAAATATTTTCTTATGGGTTTTGTCTATTTCCTGTGTCTTCTATATTTTGTATGTAAATTGTATATATCGTCTTATTTATCATCATTAGATATTATCGGCATGACAGCTGATATTTTTAACGCTTACCTTTTTTTTTGTGAGACCTGTGTATAACTAGGTATTCATGACTTATTTTACTTGAGGCAGATTTTTTTTTTGCTAGCATATGATGCAGGCATAAGTTTTTTGCATCTAAAAATGCCCAATTTTGTACGAATTATTGTAGTTACAATTGTAAAGCTGCCTAAAATACACTTAAATACAATTTGGTGTCTTGCTTCAAGTTACATATAGTACAGCTACCATTTTGCACAGCTTTTATACAGTAGTGCAGCAATTTTTTGCGCTATTGGGTATATCGAAAGTTTCGTATGACAATGAATTTAGGTTTTCAAATATTTGGGTTAGCCAGTTCATATCTTTTCTTCCAAGTATAAATAATTTAAAGATCTTTCAAGTAAGCACTATAATACAAAATACGGTTTAATTTCATAAAAACATCATTTATACATTACGCTTGGCATTATTGTTTGGTTTTATCGTATGCAGGCTGCAGAAAAGTTAAATTGATTTAATAATGTATATGTGCTTTCTTTATCTTATTTAGATAACATATTAGCAGTTTTATTCGTGTTTTTCTTCATGTTGTCTATTATTTAGAAAAAAAACCTTGATGATCTAAGTAAAGGGTTACAATCTTGTAAAAAGGCATGCTGTTAAGTAAAAGTGTAAACTGTATACAACAGCTAATTTTTATATACTTAGAAGTGTACATTTTTTACTTTACCATTAACAAGGAGAATTATTTTTCGTTTTTGCTGCTATTACGCTTCTTTTATAACAACTGAACGGATTCATATATATTCTCTATATATAGTAAATACCTTGCATAGTTCACCACGTACTGGAATGTAGCAAAAATTTTGTTTTTTTATACATCTAGTTTTTATAGTGTGAGTTCTTTTGTTGACACAAAAATCTTGCTCCAAAGGCGAGTTTTCCTTTGATTGTTGCGATACACGTCTGAGGAACTTGCAAGAAACGTTTTTTGGCCACTTTTGCACATTTACTTTTGATATGTTTTTTTTACCATTGATTAATTGACCTGTTGTTTGTAATCTTTAGTCTGTATGCAAATTCAATAAACACAAGGTTAAGCTAGTAATCAGTGCAGAAAAAAATAAATGCAATTCCAGTCGTTTTTTATATTTCCACATTGCGTATATTATCAGTATTTTCGTAAACTAAATTTTACAAGATTTAACTATCACTGAAACACTATCTTCTACAACAAAAACAATTTTTGCATATTGCGTGTTTCTTGTTACTTATATACTGGTACATTCCGCGTTTTACATCTGGACATAAGTAAAAACAATGTAGGTTTTGTTTGTATCTTTTTTAGAATCATTGTTTGCATCTCTTTTTAGTTTTTTGTAATCAAAGTTCTTTCTTCATTTATATTATGTTTGTTTTCCAAAAGCACTTCCGTGTGGGTCTCTCTTAAGAAGTTATTGTTTTATACATAAAAACAAAAACTGGAACTTTATCCATATTACCGTAAAATAGTACAAAAAGATTTTTTTTTGCAAAAATTGATTCTAAATGAAGTACAAAACGTAAAACACAAAAAAATTGCATAAAAAAGTCACCCATTACAAACAGTTACGTTGTATAATGCACCAGTACTGGTTTTATGTACAATTTTACGTTTCTACTAATGGTTTTCGCCAACTTGCTTCTTGCATCCTTTGTTTTTGTCGCAGGATCAACTAGGTCATGCAAAGTTTAGTCTACCGAATATGTACCGATTATATCGTAAAGACCAAAATATATCGCAAATAATGTCGAATAGTTACAAAATGTATTAACAAACCAGTTTATCCCGACAAATCCATTATATTACGGCGAAAAATTTAAAAAAGTATAATTATACAGATTCAATAAACTTTCTTGTTTTTGCAAATAACATTTTACAAGTAAACGTGCTGAGATGATATAATCGATTATAATTGAGTTTTTACGCATTAAAATATGACCAGAAATCGGCAAGCAACTTTTTTAATCGGTTTATATAGGTTTATTTGTCAGTAAAAGCATAATTTTATTTATAGAAAAATTGGTTGTTTACGTCTTGAAAACTCCAAGTTGGTAAAAATTTTACCTTTATAGTGTTGGCGAATTCAGGTACCCGGGTTCTTGCCAATTTTTAGCAGGAAAAAATACCCGGGTAATTTTTCAGTTACCCGGGTAATTTCGAAGAAATGCACTTTTATATATAAAAGTATATCTAATGTCTAAATAAGAGATGTGTTGTACAAAATAGACCAAATAAAAACATGATCTAAAAAATTTAAAAAATTTAGGGCTTTTTATATAAAAACTACTAGTTATATATACATTTTTATTTTTCTTCAGGTACTGCTTTATAATACTAGTTTTGGTTTTAAACAAAATTTAAAAAATACAAATATACAAATATACAAAATAGATAATTGTATTTATACACAACTCCAGATTGACGATTATGAGCAAATATGTGACATCAGTAAAAAACTTAGCTTAAGTACAAAAAAATATCGCAAAAAGCAAAATGATGTCAGAACACACAAGTCAATTAATGTAACCATTGTATATTGAAATCCAATTTTGTAGAATTTAATAGATATCTCTACATTTTTTCTAAAAGAAAATATTATGGCTGCTTATTATGAAAAACCATCTTTACTTTTACAGTGAAATTCAGTGGAAAGATTCCAGAAAAAAGGGTATTTGCAGATTTATAAATATCGTTTTAAGCGAATAGCAAAGGTACCTTTTTTTTTGTATGTTTAATATATTTATGTCCATATATAATAAAATTATAAAAAAAACCGAGCATGCAGAAACAAAAAATAGATTAGGAGTTCATATCAAAATTTTAAAATTGTGTAAAGATAAGGGTAAAATCAATTGGTTGTGCAACTTAGAAAACAGCAAAATAAATAAATCATACTTAAAATATATGAGCCTGTTCTAAAAGTTCATTTTATTTGCATAAAAAAAATTGGTTATGGCATATGGTTTTACACAGTGAGTCATTCTATTATTTGCAGAATTTGTTCGTTAATGCAAAAAAGTCAAGTTGAATATGTATATGGGCGTGTTTTTATTACGTTCTCGTCTCTTATTTGTTATATATATATTTTACGTAATCTCAAACGCATCTGTCTTTATCTTTCATTTATATATTCTTTCTTCTATTTGTTAATTTGCACAACAAGAAACAAAAAAAATCCGTTTTTCGCGATTTGTGCACTAAATTGAACCTGATATAGATGATATAAGATATGCATAAAAACTATACTGAAAAGAATACGTTTCGAACAAATTGTGTTTATCATATATCACTTTTTGGGCTTTTAATTAAACTGGTCTATGTTAGATCCGTACAGGTTATTCGCGCTACGTTGCTTGCCAAGAAATAAAACATTCTTTTACAAAAAAGCCTAATAAAGTGCATTTTTACGCAGTTAAATATACATGTACTTTGCAATTATGTACGTCTTAAGATACCCTGGCGTATAACCGGGTAGTAGATTTTGCGGTTTAAAACTTACCCGGGTATTGAGGTCCCGGGTATTAAGAACCATAAACCCAGACAGTACAGTGAAATGGGGTCCAGACTAAATCGAATTTACCATCATTTTTAATAATTTGATCAAAATCTTTTTTCGGGTTTTTTTTCGTCTGTATTAAATTAAAGATATTATGTATACTTTTTGCCAAACAATGTGAATGAATACGCAATTCAGATAAAAATTCAAAGGCAAAAAATTTATCGTGTATAAATAATTTTCAAGATGGAAAAAGGATTTAAAAGTATGCATGTATTTTTTTAATACGTCTATATGGTCTTGCAGATTTTGTGTAATCGAGTTTACTTTTACATTTCTATGCTTTAAAAAATTTTTTCGTACATAATTTTAACGACGATTTGCTATTGTGTAATCGATTCTTAACGCCAGTGCATTACACAGAAAACTATTTTTTAGAAAAAATGACATTTCATATTCCTTGATCAATGCATAGGTGGCAAATTCAATAGAAAAAATAGCTTGTGGTTTTTCATTGGTAGTTGTATCTTTTCTATAGAGCATACATTCAGCGCAAGCTTAGTAAGCGTGTCTTAATTGCAGGCAACAGCAACATAAACCAGTCGTTGTCTTTTAAGTGACCCCACCGCATTTTTTAAATTTGTAAATTGAATTTTATATTTTCATTAAGCCACCAAGTTTTTTTTTTATATAAATAAAAACACATTATCTCGCGATAAAGCGACATTTTTTGTACTACCTACTTAAAAGTATGATTGATAGTTTATATTTCGGTTTACTCATTAAATGCACCGGTATTTTATGCATACAGCTCACATTATCAATGATCAACATTGTTTCTCGTTAAGTAGTAAGCATTATTTTCTGAAAATATAAACTACAAAGCTTAAATTTTCTAGTGATATTTTTTTGGTATGTAGTGGATAAGAAATATTATACATTGAATAGCGTCCTATATGCAGGTAGAAGTTAAAGCACTATCAATATAATTAAAAGTAACATCATCTATTGGCTTTCATAATTTAATGAATCAAAAAAAATTAATAGTTCTTTTAGTATATTTTTACAAATCTGACATTGACTGCGCACTTACCTATTTATTTTGCATAGTTATCTCCAAGCTAGTTTAATGGTTAGAATTGCTTTATTTATATGTATTTATGTCTTTTTAGAATCACATTATGCATAAATTTTTACTTGGCTTTAAAATATCTTTTCGTTAACTCAAGATTAGAAGGATGCCTAAATCTGGCATTTTCCTGCACTGGTAGTCTTTTTACTGAACGTGCAGGATAATCTTTTTTGCCCCATGGCAAAATTCTTTTTTTATTTCATTTATTTTGTACGAAAAAATCGCTTGATGTACAGCATAATTCATTTTCTGACAACGGTAAGGCTTTTTTGCATTTTAAATGCGTTTCTTATTTGTTTTTACGTTTTATTGGTTAGGTATATATCTATTGCTGCTGAAATCGAAAAATTTTTCTCTAATAAATCATATTCGAGCATTCTTTTTTTCCGTATAATATTTATTAATACATTTTTTCGTATGAGATCAATTTTGTGAATAGCCTCTAGATAGTTGTAAACTCGAGACAAGAAATCTTTACAGAAGAATTCTTTGTTACAATATTTACATTTGGCTTGCAACCTGCCTCTGAAAAAATTGCAAAATGCTGCTACACATCAATTATACAAGTTTTATTTATATTGGTGAGTACAAAAAGAAAAAATATAAAATCTTGTTTTTAAAAAAATTTTAAAAATAGGCATAAAATAGTTTTGACGTATTGCGTGCATCTGATAAACTGACTTTTGACTCTTTGCCGCGACTAATTAGTATTTTTCAAACCCTATGAACAACATTCTTTTTTTGTTAAACGCGTAGTTTGCCATATTTTACGACCAATCACTTGTAAATTTGTATTGCAGACAAAAATGTGTGTATGAATTATATATTCAGGTTTATCTCAATTTTACCATACTATAATCAATGCGTCTTTTTTGCTTTTCTAGAATAGTGCAAACATACTTTGTATATATTCGTTTGCGACAATACGTCAAATCGTGTCATTAATCTAATGTAGTAATATATTTTCTTGTACACAAAACATTTGCATGTACTTGCAGTCGTAATTTCATATCATTTTGCTTATATACTTTTACTGCACGTATACCATCCTGTTTAAATAGTGTTCTTTTTCCTGTTATTCTATTTAAAGTCTTAACACGATTGCTATCTGAGACTGCACCATTCAGTTATTTCTTGGGTTGGTTACAAAAAAATATAAAATTAATTTATGGTTAATTTGATAAATAACCATAATTTACCATAAACCCTTTTAAACGTTATTTATACTTACAACGCAAAGTTCAAAAAACAATCCGAAGGTTTAAAAGTAAAAGGAATCTTTAATATGACATAAAAAAAGCCGTAAATAAACTAATAAATCAGAAGTAGTGTCCGCAACAACGCAAAAAAAATTGCGTTATAATAGGGAATATCCGGCAAATTGGCAATATTTATATATAATAAACAACGGGTATTAAAAGTTTTTCATAGTCGAAACTTTCGTTAAAACAATATAGGAAGAAACAAAAATACCTTTTTGTGTTGCATCATTATTGTTTCTATGTATTCTTTTGTTCGGTTGAATAAAATTGTTATAAAATGCTACAATTCGTGCAAAAAATGTAGCGATAACATGTAAACTGTACCGTGAGCTCTGTTAAGTTTTTATATCGTGGTATAATATCGGTTACTACTTTTTTCACAAGATATGTTAATCATGGTATATACATGTAAAGGTAAACAAAAAATACATTATATGACTTTGTGTGTTTGTACTACTGCATGAAGTATAGATTTTTAGAATAAAAAGATTTTTGTCGTAATACCTTGCCTTTAAAGAATACAAAACTTTCTTAAAACTAATGGTTTATAATTCTTCGTAAAATAAAATAAATACATAATGAAAACCAAGAGATTAGCGACATTTATTGTATACAATAAAAGAATGCATGTTGCGGGAAATAGAGTATATCATTATATATATGTTTTTAGCACCACATTAATTTTTTTTTTTTTTTTTTGAGGTGACGGGAATTTACTAATTTATATTAGCACAAATTTTCAAAATAGAAGAAAAAATCTTGCGTGGTAAAGATTACAATAGATCGTAACAACGCAAATTTTACCAGTTTTTGTATATTTAAATTCGTATTTGCAGTCTCTATTTGTTATAGTAAAAAATTGTGTCAAGCCGGGTACTGAAATTAAAATCTACAAAAAGGTATGCCAAAAAGTGAAAAATTATAACAGGTGACAAATAGTTCGTAATTTTCTAATTTTTATCATTTTTTTTGTCCGAATATAGCGGTACAAAAATATTTTCCTTTTTCGGTAATAGTATAAATATGTCAAAAAAGCCACGGTTTACCGGATTTTTGGTAAAGGTATTTTTGGATTTGCAGTTTCATATTGCTATAGACTTTGTTGTTTGAATAATGCGAATTATAGCTGTTTTTGTAAATAAACTTATGTGGAGATAATGTGAGCTACGTTTCATTTGTTAGTTTGTTTGCAATCAATAGTCAAAATGTAACCATTTACTGTTATCGGTGGATAGTTTTGTTGAAAACATAACGGTAATTTATAAAAACAGCTATGTTTGTTTTTTACAGGCCCTACATTGCGAAACAAACTTGAAAGGTTGAATCAATTCTCTAGCATGCATTTCTTAAATGGTAGGAAAGACTAAAAAGCTTGTTTTTTGTTTTTCAACGACAAAAATAGTAGTAATCAAAAATCAACAATTTTTTCTTGTGCTTTTTACAGCACAAGTTTTGTTGTAGATTCAAATTGAAATTACAATTGCAAATCAATATTATCATATCTTTCTCCTTTATAGTATTCCCTAAGAAAACAAAACTTTTTTGTTTTTTAAAATAAACTGCAAATCCAGATTGCGAAAAAATAGAAGTAGTTGTAGTAGAAATTTAATATATTTTTGCAACAACAAAGTGATATGTAATTCACAAATTATGCACTGAAAATGGCACTAAAATAAGTTTTAAAAGAAAACTAAAACTAAAAATTGTTTTGAATTATAGCAAAAGTTCATAAATTTTTTTTTAAAAAAACATAACAATTTTCTATAACTTGAAAAAATTTAAAATGCCTGTGCAAAAATTACCAGATGTTAATAAAATACATAGATTTGATGTATTATTGGTAGATAACTTTTGTAAAATTTAATACAGTATAAATAAAATTTTCTACAGACAAAAGCCGATTTTTTCACGTAAAAGATAACTATATGAAAACCTATAAAAAAAGCATTTTTTTACGATTTTGCTGTGCATTTTTTGTGTCTTAACAGCTAACACCATTTTATTGTTTTGTTAGAAAATATTCCTAATTAAAAAATTGTAGATTCGACTACCACGAAATTGTACTAAAACTTGTCTGTGTAGATTAAAGCAAGAAATTATATATATTGGTATAATTCGTAACAAAATTCCCTTTTTTTAGAACAATGTTTATGTAAACAAGGTGTGATTCTTTCGATATAAGTTACAAAATAATTATGCTTTCTAATTACATTTGGCACTCGTTAATTTTTGTACGTTATATCATTATTATAGCGTGTAAAAACTGGCACTATATCTTGGTATTGAATAACATTGTTTTTTTTATAATTTGTATATTTTACAGGTAACGCGTTAACAGTACAATACAAATACGCGAAACAAAATGCCCAGCGTAATAAATTCCCTTTTCTAAAGTATGAAATCAGCGTTTTTCGTGTCCGCAGTTTAGTATTGTAATCTTAGCCGCTTCCTTTTTTTCAGTTAATTTTATACTGTTATAAATCATAAACTTTGCGATTTTTTAAATTTCCAATCGCGTAACATATTTGTACTTGCGTACGTCCAAGTGGCTGCTAATCATGTTTTTTACCTTCTTAGGCTTAAAAATTAAAACCTTTTGCCCGTTTGGTATAAAATTTTTTCCTTGATGGCATTTTTAAAACCTTAATAAGACTATGGTCTTTTTTCTACGGGACTTTTTTACGGTTAAATCTGGTACATTTTTATATTAAAAATCTTAAGAAAATTTTCTTTGTTTTGTAAAATTATCTAAACATTATATATTAAGTAAAGACTATTTTTACTGTACGTACTTTTTTCAAGCTAAAAAGAATATATCGGCCAAATTTTAAAGTTTATGAAAAACCTACTCGTTATATTAAATCGCAGTAGTTCATAGGTTTTGCAACTGTATATGCAGAAAAAGATTCATATTCATTTTTTCGCTGTATATAAAACATACAGCCCTATAACTTATCATGTAAATCGACTTTATAAGAACTTTGGCTGATTTGTTAAAAGAATTTTACTTTTTATTTTTATAATGTATTATTGTGCCAAAGAGATGCATTTTATGTCTACAGATGGGCTATACTAAGATCTTGTATATTAAACACTTTATTTACTAGCATTTTTGTTTACTTTTTGTAATTTTAAGGTAAATAGTCGCTTATTTAACATATGTATGCATAATTGTGCTACACTTTTTAGACCCTAGTAAAATTATTTGTATATAGATACATTATAAGAAATTATAGAAAAACTACTGATAAAACATTTTAAATGAATACCGAAGTAAAAAATGGCCAGAAATACGCAAGGGCTTAAAATTGAACGTTCTAAAAATTAAAGTTCTGTAAAATAAAAGGTTCAAAAATTCAATGGGGTAAAAATTAAGTTGAATAAAACCAAGACTTCCAAAAAAATCTGATAAAAATAATCAGAAAAGCTGTTATCGCAAAAACTAACAACCAAATCCTTCGCGTGCAAAGCAGCCATAAGATCGGCCATAAACGCTAAAGCAAAATAAAATTAGTTAATAACAACTAAAAATTAATTAAACCTTTTGGCTTAAAAGGCGAAATCAAAAAAATTAAATACGCAATTGTTTACGTAAATAAACACAATTTTTTTAATTACACTTAAGTGCCTTCTTAATTATGATAATATGAGAAAATGTAATTTTACTGCAATATTGATGTATACAAAACATATACAACTTATAGATACCGCATTACAAAAAAAATATGTCATTAAACTAGTATGCGGTTAATACATCATTCACGCGTAAAAAATATTATAAGTAATATATAAAAGAATAAAAAAAACCGTCAGATGCTTTTCTATAGATAGGTCGTTTATTTCGTTATATTAAAAGGTAGCTTGGTAGTTTTTAAGACCATTTCAGTATTTCTTTAACTTTTCTCACAATTTTGTAACCCAATATTTAATTTTAAGGTTTTCTTTGTTAAACACGAGAGTATTTTATCTCAGTTTTTTAGTACGAGAAGCATTCAAAAATCGTAAAACTAAAAATCCAATATATATTGGCATCTAGAACCGCATTTATTACACATATTCAAAATTTACTTTTTACCTTTACGATTAATGTAATTTTAGTCATATAAATACTAGACTTTACTACTGTCTTCCCTCGTACATAACGTATATCCGTACCGTTCAAAACTCGGGTTTTATTACAAAATCTAGGAAAAATCCTTGTATTCGACTTTAACGTATATTCGAATATAACGTATACAAAAAAGTAAATGGAAAGTATAATTGTTATTTACAAGAAGTAGATTTTTATATATGCCGTTTGTTATTAGGCCTTTTTTTTGGTTCAGGATAAGAAAAACTCTAAAAAGTGTGTTGTTAATCTATAATATATCTGTAACTCAATGTTTTTGCATACTAATAAGAATGCTACTTTATGTAAAAAAAAACTGAACTAAACTTTTTTTCAGCGTGTAAATATACAATAATACCTTCCTTTCTTACATATCTATTTTCTTTTGCTGGTAAAAAGTAATTAACTACTGTTTTATAGGATAGATAACTTAAAATAAAAAAATTCAAGTTGTTGTCTAGATATAACATATCCTACGTTATATTTGAGAATACCCGAAAAATTACTTATTCTCGAATTAAACGTACTGTTCGTTATTTACGAGGGAAGACAGTGGATGTGGTGAAAATCAACAGATAATACACTATTTAGAAGTATAAATTCTTTTTATCTGTTCTTTCTGGTGTGTTCTGTTCTGTTATGTTCTGTTATGTTATATTATGTTATGTTCTGTTATGTTCTGTTATGTTCTGTTCTGTTCTGTTCAGTTCAGTTCTGTTCTGTTCAGTTCAGTTCAGTTCAGTTCTGTTCAGTTCTGTTCTGTTCTGTTCTGTTCTGTTCAGTTCAGTTTAGTTTAGTTCAGTTCAGTTCTGTTCAGTTCTGTTCTGTTCTGTTCAGTTCAGTTCAGTTCAGTATAGTTCAGTTCAGTTCAGTTCTGTTCAGTTCTGTTCTGTTCAGTTCTGTTCTGTTCTGTTCTGTTCTGTTCAGTTCTGTTCTGTTCAGTTCTGTTCTGTTCAGTTCTGTTCTGTTCTGTT
>JAQFYM010001767.1:0-29350 GCA_034694785.1 Agrenia bidenticulata | reverse complement strand
TATTTATGTGCAACGCTTTATATGACGACGATCAAAAGGAAAAGGTGGGATATACTTATGTAGCTAAGCCTTATTTCGCAGAACATAAAGCACAAATTTTATGTCTATATATTGATGCATTATTTAATGATATACTTATACAATATAAACATAAGATTGATAAAAATTCGAAAAAGTTGGGTGAAAAACTAGAATATTACTTTGACTGTAAAAATGTTGGCCGGATTAAAATATTTGCGACAGAAACACAATCCCTAAAGATTCTTACCGGCGTGAAGTTTTTATCGGCGTTAAAAACTACTTTCAAACATGTAGGCAGTAAATACACAGTTGAAGTAACATTGAAAAAACCAAAGCCTGAACGATATATTAAAATCATACGCGACAGTTTTGATCCATTACAATGTTTTAAAGACAAGAAATACGCATCAGATGAGTTGAGTAAGTTCAAAAAGTTTTGTTTCAATAGCATAAAAAATAATGGAAGGTACCCAGCGCCATATTGTGCACACGGATGTTCCGTAAATCCCATTTTCTGGGGATTCTGTCTTGGCGGACCAGAATATAGGAGCATTTACTATGGATTTGGCGACGACGACACGGAGTATCTCGATAAAAAGCCAATAAGCCTTTAATTATTATAATTAAAAATGTTACCTTCTTAAAAATTTTTGTCTTAACATTAATTTATAAATTATTTTGTATGAGCAAAAAAATATTTGAAGGCGTAAAGAGCAAAAAAACTTTTATGGCATGAATACAAAAACGAGTTGTTTTATATGCAGTTTTATTTATTATCAAAGTCCGAAAAGTACCCCTTTAATATTAAATATTGAATATCCAAAATAAAATCTTTTAGAATCTAAACAAACAACCTCAACAAAGACGCCAAAAGAAACTGCGTAAAATCTATTTTTATTAAAAACGCATTTATATTCAGTTTAAATACATTGGAGCTTTTTTAATAAAGACACTGCATTTCCATTCCCTACTACACTCGAAAATTTCTACTTCGCCCCAAAAAATGAGCTATTAAGCTAAAGACAACTAAAAACACAGTAATGAGTAAAAATAATTTCATGTTCATTAGAATTTTCTATTATCATATCTAGTTACAATAAAATATTAACTATAATTATTTTATCTGAAAGTTTATAAACCAATGCTCTTCATCAGAGATCGTTGCCACTTTCGGCTTGAATTATCTACAGAAGTATTTTTTTTATAAAAAAAAAACTAGGGGGGGGGGGATGATATTTTATGAATACCGGTCTAAGGCCATGTCCGGTTTTTTTCTCTATAGAGAAACCTTGGGGCAAAAAAGCCCTAGAAAAATCGGTATAGAGAAACTCTCTTTCGTGATTAGGGCCTTTATCCCCGGGTATTTGACAAAAAAAAAACAAGTTTTATTACCCCGGGTTTTTTGTCGGGTTAACCGGGGTTTTCGGAAATAAGACAATTTTAAGCGTTTTATATACATTTACCTGTTTTTTTGTGTCAAAATTGTATGTATATTATTATATCTTGTAACAAAAAGATGTTTTTATTAAAAAATTTCTTTTAAAAGTATACATATAATAATAATTTTGTCAAAAATGTGTATTTTGTTACAAGAACGGCGACTTCTCATCCAGTTATTTTTTTACTTATTTTAAAACTTTAAGTTATTCGTTAAATATCAAAAAATTGTTTCTTTGATTTTCTATGTTTTTGGCAGTGTTATAAAAACTTATTCCAACTATAAAAGCACGAAAAAAATAAAAAAACACACAAAGGTTTAATATTGCCTTTTGCATTGTGTTTTACGGTTTATTTTTATAAGTTTTACAAACTTAATTATTTTTTCTATAGTTTCAATTGGTTATAGATAAGCAAAACCATTTTAGAAAATTGTTTAAAATTGTTGAGTAGCAGCTTATATATATATGTCTTTTAAAATCGCTTTTTTAAATATTTTTGCGACAAAAACACCTGTTAGTCTTATATATACAAAATATAAAACTTACATTTTCGATATGCAACACAAATTTTGACTTTTTGTAAAAGAACTTTTAAAGTTATGGACTTTTTTATAAGTAATATCATAATATAGGTACAATATACCCTTTTTTTGCATTTTTTTACTTATTCTGTAATGAAAATAACTAATTACAGGTGTATATTGTATAACAACAAAAAGTTGTGAACAGATGTTTTTACAAATTCCCTTACTAGGAGTTCTATACAAAATAATAGCATGCCATTATCATTGTCATATATTTGAATATCACATATTTTGCGACAATTTGTGTTCTACGTGGTATCTCTTTTTGTACAATGATAGCTGCGTATTTATGCTGAAGAAGCTTTTCTGGGTATCTTTTTTTTTGTTACTGCTAAGATCTTTCCACCAAAATTGTGTACACGGTGATAAAAATACAATGCATTGAATTACTTTGATACAAAAAAGGTATAAACAAACTTTTTTATGTTTACATTTGTATAAAAGAAAGAAACTTAACTCGGTAATAGTTCGTGTTCTTATAAAAAATAAATGTTTGATATTGTATCCTATTTTACAATTTTGTTGCACTTTTATATTTGATTTGTATAATTTCTTGTTTTGGATGTTTTCTTATTTGTTGTAGATGCATATATAAAACTTCATTATATTTACAACATAATTTTTGACATTTTATATACAAGTAAAAAACCACAATTAGTTTCTAAAAGTATTCGAACAGGTACAAAAAAAATGCGAAAAAAAGAGTGCGAAAAAGCTGTTATCATACTTATCTGAATAATTGTAATTTGTAATAATTTGAATTATATCTTGCATGTCTATTTTAAAATTTGGCTAAGCATAAAGATGTTAATAGAAAAAACATTATATATAAAAACTATGCTGCAAAATATTTAGAACGAACTCACAATTTATAGGTACTTAGGGCGTGTTTTTGGTTTGCGGGTGCAAAATTTTTGGGCCGCATTTACAGTTAAATCGTCAATGCGCATTGAATAAGTATAAAAATTATTTTTAACAGAAACACTATTTTCTATTGCGTATGCGAACTTTCGGGCTATTTTTCGAACTGCATCGATGCAGTTCGAAAAATATGACTTATATTTTCCATACGCAAAACATTTGCATATGGAAAAAAATTATGCATATGCAAAACAAAAACACGCCCATAGTATATGTTTTTGCTAGAGTAATGCAGAAAAAACCATCTATATGTTATATGTAGAATTAAATTATATTTTTACATATATGATTTATAAAATGTTGGATTTGCCATAAGAAACAGCTTTTTTTCGTCTTTTAGGCAATGTTCACAATTTTTCCAAACATACATCCTATTGGTGTTTATAGCTTTATTGCTTTTTGATTGACCTTCAACTGCTTTAAACGCAAAAAATCATTGAGAACTAAAAAGTTCGATTTTGCGTGCTTGTAAATGATACTTGTAACTATAAAAAAACCGCTTTTAAAAGACATAAAAACTGTCGAAAATCCCCAGGTATGCAATTTTTAGCCGTTTTGACCCGGGAAAAACAGTCCCCGGGGAATTGGAGGCCCTAATAGTGATAGAAAAAAAAATTCGAACGAATATTTATGTAGTATAATGAATTCCCATATAGAATTATTTCTCTATAGAGAATTTTTAACCATTGTGTGAAAATAAAAAAAAAGAAAATCCCTATAGAAAATTTTCGATATAGTGGCTCACCGTTTCGAAAATAAATAAAATGTTTTATATGCATAAATATGATTCAAAAATGTAATTTATACGTCTTAATAGATATAAAATGACCATAAAGAATATTTTGGGCTATAGTGAATTTTCCTATAGGGAATTTCTCTATAGTGAAAATTTTTGAACATGAAAAAAAAATAAAAAGAGAAATACTATACTGATTATTCTTTAGTTAGTGAAATTTCTATACAGAGAAAAAAAAACCGGACATGGCCGGTTTTTACATTTTAACTTTAAAGCAGTATCAATACTTTTTCAGATTGCGCGGCTGAGCGGATTTAGAAAGTTATACACGAAAAAACTGCATATAGAGTTTCATCATTATAACAAAGCACAGACTGTATAAGAATACACACTTTTGACGCAAACGATTTTTTTTATACTTAAATAAAAAGGGGTTTTTAAAGAAGCTAGGGATTCCGGTTTTTACTATCTTTTCTAGTTCTATACATACAGTAAGCGTATAGTAAGTCTTTAGATATAAAATAAATATACATTGATAGTATTTCGTTACTTAGTTTTCCTATTGCGTTCTATTTAAATTTTAAAAATAATTTTTTTTTTACTGAAGCTGCTACTTTCGTTTCCATACATTCGAGAATCCCATTTAAGTTTTAATTTATTTCTCTAACTTAAGGCAAAAAATTATACGAGAAAAAAATTATCAAAAAAATAAATAACAGTATAAATTAATCATTGGGTTAAATTATTGTCACACAATCAACTTTCTCTAATGTAAACACTTTGGTGCAAAATGTTCAAATGTGCTATTAGAGTTTAATGTGAACATTTTTCTGTTAAAATTATAAAAAAGAGAGCCAGATAAAATATGCATATAAATTTAATTTCAGAATAAGTATGCAAGGTTCTCTTTTTTCTGTCTAAAGAGAGAAGTTTTGCACATATTTCTAGTAGATTATAAATGAAAAATCATATTGCTACTAATGTGGCCAATAGATATTAAAAATTATTTGCAACATATTTTATAGCGAATACAAGAAAAAAGTTTTTTTGGACCCCTTTTATTTTATACATTAGTAAAAAATTAATTCTGTTGCATAATTTTTTAAGATTTTTACCGTTGATTTTAAAAAATCCCTCATATTGCTTATACGTTACAATTGTCCCAATATTTTCGTTCCATATGTATAATATATTTTATAAAAATGTTTAAGTAATTGTTTAGACAGATGTTCACATTAGAGTGGGCCATTATTTTTCATTCCTTTTTTATTTGTGCAGTAAAAAAAATTATAATTGTTTACATTAAAAAATCATGCCACAATTTAAGACAAACTGTATACGTTCATATTAGAGAAGAATGACTGTATTTATAAGATTAAAAGGTTTACATAAATAAGAAAAAAAAAGCCATGGCTATGGTAATAATCCAACTAGAAAGATGCGTAAAATGCCATAAAGACACACAATTACATATTCTAGATTTTTTTATATTCGGTTAAGCACATTTATAACTATTAAAAGGCAAAAAAAATCTGTATATTATAGACTCTATAAGTTGCAATCTTAACATTTTTTATACGAAACATGCTTTTTGATCTTTCCTGTATAATACTTGTTTGTAATACAAATGTTTAAAAGCGTTTGGAAACCGATTCCTTTTAAAAATTTTTACTAGGTAATAAAAGTAACCAAATTTGATAAAATAGCTTGTCGCCGGTTTAAAATAACAAAAGTACGTAGCCAATTTATATATTACATATCCTGTTTCTTAAAATTTAAAATCTTTTTATTTTGCGCCGATCTCAAAGGGTTTAAGCATAGTGGAGGTGTTCAAATGTAGGAATAGCTTTTTTACAACAATTGTTAAAGGTGAATAGCAAAAACAAAAAATTACTAATATATCAAAGCTTTTTAGCATTGTCTGCATACTATTTGTATAAAATGTACCTTTTAAAATCTTGACTTTAAGCTGTAAAACAAAATACAAAACTCATACTACACATAATCTACACTATAAGATTTTTTTTTGAAGTTTGAAGTTTACTTATACTATACGGTATAGTGCAAATCCGTTAAAATCTTTTTTTGGAAAGTTGCTAGAAATTAACCTAATTATTTAGCTTTTTGCTAAAAACGATATTTCAATACAGTTTTTTTTTTCAATTAGATTTTATAAAAGACGCCTCCATGTTTTTCTTGTGCTTTGAAAATTTGATCCAGGGCGGCTATTTGACGCGGTTTCTTTTTTTTTAGGCATTAAAAGCTATCGAGTTTAGTCAAGTAAAGTTTTTTTCTACCATATGGTATGATAATACAATATTAGATTATCAGTAATATTATATATTTTTTTTGTTGTGAATTTTATATATAATTGATTTGTCATTTTATATGATTATGAAGTATACTTTTTAAAAAAATACTACACAAAAATGCAGTTTAGTATACAATAAGTATATTTATATGCGCATATTAGTACATTAGTGTTCTTTTTCATTAGTATGATAAATTTTTCGTTAAGGCATACATGTACATCTTTTTGTTGGCTTTACACATACATAAATGTACATGAAAGATGCAGTTATGTTTATTTCGGTAATAATAAGCATTTAGAATTGCGTCCAAAGCTTTTTCGTTTATAAAAGTCGTTGTTCAGAAACTAATTTATAGGAAAATTAATAGGGAATTAATATATTGTATCACTATAAATTTGTCTTGCATTTTAAAATTATGTTTGCGTAAAAAAAATGTCTGCAAAAAAAAGCCATTTTATTATTACGAAAATAAATTCAAATCATGGATGCAGGTTACTGCCACCTGCCGCTGGATACGCATTGCCTAGTATACAAAAAATATAATTAAGAAGCCAAATGCGAATTCTACAGCCAAAATATTTTTAAAAACAATGATATATACTTGTATAATAACTAAAGTGCAATCCAGCTTTTAAGGAAAACAAATATTGATTGACCATACTATTATTTTTTTCATGTATTTGCGAGATTTGGCAAAGATAAAATGTAGTAACAACTTGATTTTTTAAGGTAAAATACAGTTTTGTAAAAAAAACCTTGCGACTTAACTTGACCTGATTGTAATTTTAGACAAATATGACGGCTGCGATAACACGTTCCCAACATATAAAAATTCTAGCCAATTGCAATATGTATGGGAATAAATTTTTAGCAAAAGATTACTTTGTATATTTAAAGCATAGATTAAAAATGGAGTGTTATAGGTGCCTAGAAAAAAGATGCTGATAATTTGTGTGACAAAACATTCCACTTTAGTCTTGACTTAGCACGATCCATATCCTTGTAATGAAATTTGTCCTTTTCGTGGGTTTTTTTATACTTTGATCGAAGGCTCTTCTTAGTGCAAATGATTTAACCTGAGCAATTTGGCGTACCTGGGATTTTCAAGGGAGGTTAAGGTCTTTTTTTATAACCAGAATTGCGCCCGAATCTTAGGAAGGGGTCTTTTTTTTTGTGCAAAGATTTTTTTTATTGCAATATCTATAATTAAAATAAAAAATGTAAAAAAAAAAATTATATTTGAGATTTTCAACGCTTTAAAACGCGTTTCAAGGTGTTTTATAAAAAATACTATCCCTGGGCACAAAAAAAATCCTTGCTACGGCATTGACTGGATTAGGGTATAAATACGCTGTCTCACTAGAATTGATAAGACTTTGGTTGGGCGCTCAATGTGCAGCCTTTTATAAAATTTTGCATTTTTTTTTAAGTTTTAAGCCTATTATATAAAATATAGTTTATTTTTGCTAGTATTCTATACATTATGTTACTTCGAAGCTAAAGTATATACCAAAAACCAAAAAAATATTTAAATATTGTTTTTTATTAAGGTATTAAAAAGAACTTTATCAAAAGTTGCAACATAACAGTTTATATGCAAATAAGGGTCTTAAAGAAAACACAAAACGTACAAGGGTTATTGTAAAGTGTATCAGTGACCTTAAAATGTAAATACGAAGTTAAGGTTTCGAATTTTGAATATTGACCTATGCTTTGTCACAGTCAATGCATCACAATTATAAAGAAAACATTTTTTTTATTCTTTATTAACCTATTTCTGTCAAAATTTGCAAAATAAGCATGTTTGCTGTAAAAAAAAGTTTTACTGCATGATAAACAACTATAATTAGTGGTAAAACTATAAAATTATTTAGAAAAAAGTAATTTTTTACGTCTCAAATTACCTATATATTCTTTTTGTAAGTAGTTACAATATATTAAAAAAAACAATAACGGTATATATACAAATTGTTTTACACAGTTTTGTTTTGGAAATGCTATTACATATGCCTTTGCATATGTTTTAGTATTATCAATATTTTTTGTGGCAGTATACTTAAGTTAAAGGGCTTTTAAAGCATAATTTGCAAAAACTTACAGTTAACACGATCCGGTAATTAGCCTCGCCAAACTAAACAGTCTTCCAAACGGACGAAAAATTAAAAAGTTTTGAATTTACAGTAAAAATTTGTTTTTGCCGTAAAAAAGATAATAACGTGAATACAAATTTAACAGCAATAAATAAAAAAGAATACTAGTTATTATATTTAAAACATTGTAGCATCTTTTTTTGTTGTCTTTGTGTTTTTTTTGTAGATTTTTCACAAATTTCTATGTCGTCATGGTATGCAAAAAAGTTACACAGCACTCGTATATAAAAAGAACAATAAAATGACTTTTTGTGTCAATGCATTTTATATGATCACTTGAGACACCCAAAATAAATCAAATACGGTGTATTTTATGCACGAAAATGACATAAAATTGACGAAATAAACCATATTGTAAAAATACTATACAATCGTCGTTTTTTTGTACAGGAAACTTACAATGTAGGTTTTAAGCATAATATCAATTATGAAGGCAACACAAAATAGCAAGAAATGTCTGCCTTTTTGTAGTATTTCTTGTTATAAAATGGCAAAAGTGGCAGTTTGTGTAAAAAGCACAGAATTTTACTGATTTACATACAAAAATTAGTCTAAAATTATTTTTATAAATATTTAATGTTTTGGCATAGTTTATCAACTAGCAAAGGATAAAAGTTTTTTTGTTGCTAGAATTAAATAAATTTATTTTGTTTAAAATGTGTATCGGTACATTTATCGTAAACAGAGGTACCCATAACAGATAAGACCTAAACACATATATCTTTTAGTTATTTATTTGCGTTTTATATTTTGTATTCGATATATATTTTTTATGTAAAGAATTTTTTTTGCTACGAAACGCGTAAAAATAATTCTAAAATGCAAAGAAATGACACAAAAAAATTTCTAAATTTTTTGGACTTCGTAAAATAGGTATTAAAATTAAGTATAATAGTAGGATTAAAAAAAGATAAAAAGACAAACTGAAATAAAATGTGCAAATTTTCAAATGGCAAAAACAACGAACGCAATTGCGGATTTGCTGTAAGGTCAATGAATTTCGTCTATATTCACAATCACAGAAACGTAAAATGTGCTTCTAAGAGACAAAAAAAAACACTTTAACATACTGTTTCAAAGAACTACAAACCATGCGATCCTAATCTACTATAATAATTTTTTTAAATGTATCTTATGGCACTTGCGGCTTTTGTAATGCCTTTTTCCTAAGTGCGTCTGATTTATAAAATTACATGTAACAAACAATAAGGCAGAAATACCAATCAAAAACAATAGTGTGCTGCATGTTAAATTTCTTAAAAAAACGTTTTTTTAGTTGCTTGGTAGGGCATTCTTTTTTACATACACTTTGTTAGAATAAAAAAGCAACATTTTGTATATAGATTGTAAAACTACGTTCGGTACGTAGTATAATTACACGCTCAGATTCATGTCATTTCAATGGAAGTAATGACACAGCTGAATGTAAGTTTAGTTTGATGTAAAATATATTTTTTTTTTACAAAATTAAAATTTTTTTCTTTTTCATATTTTATTATTACGCTTTGTTTTATTTTGCTTTTTATTTAACATCATCAAAATCAATTTACTTATAAAAAAAAATAAACCTTTAATCTATGATAATGATCGTTTGGCAGATAACTTTTCGTATTGGATTGATTATTACTAGAAAAAAGAAGTAAAACTAAGATGCGATTCAATGGAAGAAAAATGACAATTAATAGATAAATATAGAATATATGTGCTTAATAAGTGTAAAGAAATCTTTTATAACCCTATTGCTCTAAAAAAATAAATACTGCGTGTTTTATTTTAAAATATCGCAGTAAAAAAACAGAAGTTTTTTTTCCTAGTACAGATAATTTTGAAAAAAAAAAAAATGCATAAATTTTGCAATTTAATTTATATATTTATATGCAAGCTACAAATTTGTTTTTAAAAACGATCTTAAATGTTAAATGCTCTTAAGATCCAAATAAACTTATGGTCTAAATTTTGTTATAATGTAACATAAAAATGCAATAATATCTAATATCATTAGTATTTGCAACGTTTCTTAAATATTCGTGTAAATTTTAAACGGTGAGTGTATCTTTGTTATAGTTGCTATTCTGATACTTTTTTTTCGTAATGTTCTTATGTTCTTGCATGTTTTACTGCATATATGTTTACTGTCATCTTGTGTTGCCCCATTATCGTTTCAATACAAAAAATAGAAGATACAAATTTATTAATATAACGTGGAACTTTTTCAAACACAGACTAACGTAAAGACAAGGTGTGTGCATCTTTATCAATAACATTGTGTATGTTTCTTACCTGGTTTTTTTCACTAAAGTGTTTTATATTTTAATTAAGGCTTTTTCCTTTGCAATCCTAGTTTTGTGGTAAACCCGAAAAAAAAATGTAAGTCAGAACAAGCTACAAATTGTCTACACAAAAAAAGTGACGTATAAAAAAGTTGTTTAAGTCAGTATTACGACAGTTTTTTTGTATAATATTTTACGGAAAGGTTTAAGGACACCTTTTTATATAAAAATTACCCCCACAACCTAAAAAAATCCACGACTGGACTAAAAAAAATTTCCGTTATTTCTTTTACATGAAAATCACCGGACCTTAAAAGCCTCTTTTTATTATTAGCTGTAAAATTTTATTCGTTAAGTTATTTCTTTGTCAGTTTTGGGTTCGTCCGAGCTTTTATAAATAATTGTTTAGTAAGTAACTTAAAGTCATAAGACAGACTACAAAAATCAATACAGAAAATCTATCTTTAAATTATGTATTTTTCTACATCCCATAATTTCAAAATTTAAAAATAAATATTAAGCTCTTCCCTCGACTTATCTTTTCTTGTATTTTTGTGTTTTTTTTCGTTTTGATGCTATAGAATAAGAAGCTTCTACTTAATATATTCAAATAGCATCTTATAGATATACGCAAAAATGGTTTGCCTGGTAATGTAGTTTGCAAATAATTTACTTTTTTACTAAAAAATTATAAAAGTTATACAGGTGTTTTTGTTTTTTTTTGTTTTTATTAGTTTATTATTCACATTTATTTTTTCAGATATGAATTTAGTATAAACTTTTAAAAGTAGTTATACTTACTAAATATATTGTACAAAAGCGTTCTGCAAAAACGGCTACCGTAGGTAGTAAAATAAACAATTGAATTATTATTATTCTAAAAACAAAAGTTTTACGATCAAAGTGACATCGGATAAACTTATATATTTCTATGAGTTACCTGAGTTCTTTTTATGTAAGTCGGGCAACAAAAAAAAACTTTTCCCCCGGTGTTATGCACTGGTGACTAATTTTTGTGTAGATTTAAACAATTATTGTTGAAATTGTTGCAATAAAAACAGTCATTTGGTCTAATTACATGTCATAGTTACCCCTATTGCAAAAAAAAAACTGATTATTGTAATTTTTACTGTGTAAGTGCAACAAAAATATAAATGGTAAAAACAAACATGGTGTATGCTTTGGATTCAGTTATATTTCTAATTTGTGCGTTTTTGGTATATGCTCGTAGTTAGATATAGAGTTTCGTTAATTGCACAAATTGTCAAGTATATTGAAAACGCATAAATAACCTTCATAGTGTAAAATGAGCACAATGCAAAGATTTAGAGCTTCAATGAGTAAAGCTACTATAAAATAAACACAAAAAATACAGTATTGTATAGAAGCCAAACTAAAGCAAAGGGGTCGCAGGGACGCCCGTGCAGGACTGTCAAAATATAACCGCAATTTTTTACTACAAAAAAAGGTATATTTACAGATTTTAAAATGAACTTCGAAACAACAATTACATTTAGAAGCGGCTTTAAAAGATTAAAATAATTTCAATTTTTCTATATGTTTCTAACTTTGCTTTTTTGTTGCTTATTTAAATCTTTTACATTTTTGATGTAATTATTTTACTTTTAGTAGGCTTTTAGGTTAAACACAAGCTTACTCAAATTTCATATACTTAAACAAGCATGAGGCTTAAAAATAACATGCTTATTGTTTTTATGTTGCTCGATCACTTTGTTTATTTTGTACATATTTTTATACATAGGACAACGAAACATGCGTTTTTAAAACGTTACATGTTTTTTTTAAAGAATTTTCTGCTAAGTAAATCCATTATAATAAAAATAAGTAACGAGAATTTCTAATAACTATGTAGAAATATACGCCCGTCAATAAATTTTGAGCAAAAAGCCTTTTTTACGACGTTTTTAAAAGTGGAACATTTTCGTATCTGCAAAAAGTACCCTTTTTTAGTATAGTAACTTAAAATCTCAAAATATGTTGCAAATTTGTTTTCCGTGTTTTTACAAATAGTAAAACAAATATAACTTATGATTTATCGAGTAGAGATATCACTGACAAGATTTTTTTTTACCTTTACTTTAAAGTGTAAATAAACCCGAAACACAGTTATTGGAAATATTTTAAAAATTGGATGTAGCTAAATTTATATAAAAAAACACAACGTAAATTATACGAATTTAATTTTTATCTGTAAGTTTTTATTTACTAGTTGCGTAATTTACAAGAACATATTTTACATACAACGTACATAATTAAATCGTTTTAATAAAAAAAACATATGTTTTCGCGTTTTTTTCGTAATTGGCAGTAGAGTAAAAGTAGTTGTATCGGTTAATATTTATTTGACGAATTTTTTGTTATTGTTACGCAAACATATTTGCATTTTTTAGGCTGGGACACATAAAAGAAGTCCGCATATACAAAACTATATTGTTCTGCACAAAATTTTGGTTGACGGGGTATCAAAATATCTGCCTATCGGAAAACTTGGTTTTAAAAGGACCACGGTTTACAAAAGCAGCATTTAATGCAATACAGCAGGTGCTAATATTGTTGAGTCTGCGTGAGGTGCTCTTTTTATAGTAATTATACTAAAAAATCGGTTGCTACATTTTTGCACAATTGCAATCAGTCTAAATATAATTCAGGATTAAAAGTGGTCTTATAACACTATGCAATATATATTTTTTTTATTTTATTATACTTTCTTATATAACTAAATTTTCTATTAAAAAAAATGTCAAAAATTGTATTCCAAAAAACAATTATAACATGTTATAAATTGCAAAGTTCCTTTATTCTGCCACCTTACAACCTGAATTTTTTTTCTGCTACATTTCTTTAAAGTTTTTATTTGTCAGTATAGATAAAAAAGGGAAAAAAAGTACTTGAGAGTACTTTTTTGATCGGATATACAATTAGGGCAAAGAAAAAGAACGATTTTTTATTGTATAAAACAGTTTTTAATAAAAAAGCTTTTTTTGGGTTTCTGAAAGAGCCTAAGTTTTTAAAGAAAAAATTATATTTTTAAAAACAAAATATATCTAATGCTATGTTTTGTAATTTATCTTAACTTTAAAATCGGAAGATATCTATGATACAACTGTTTAAACTTCTAAAATGCATGTAAATACAAAAACCTATTTTTGGATAAGCTGCAAAAATTTATATACTTTTTACCTAAAACCATGCACCCTACGTTTTATTATAAACCTTCCCGCTTAAAAAGCTTTTACTTTCAAATCCGATCTGTGGTATAAAGCATTCTGTCTAGCATCCAAATCAGCAAAAAATAAATTTTGTTTAGACACGTCTATCATGTCCACTGCGTTTCTTTTGCGCTTTATGCTCCAAAAGCCCCAATTTATGCGAAACAATAGATCATACAAAGTTGTATCGTTTGTGGAATTGGAATCGCGTTTTAAGGCAATTTAATGCTTACTCATTGTGTTTTCTGAATAGGCGCTAACTAATTGGTTTTTTAGCGCCATCTTCTTGTTTAACAAAACCTAATCTTTTTTTGTTACAAATCAAGAAAAAAAAAATATAAAGCAAAGATTTCATCTACAATAGTATTAGTACAGAGACTGTAACATGCAGGCTTATCGTTATACCAAGGATTTCTGGCAATATGCAATATATACAAAATCAGTTTTATTTTCTGTGTACAAATGTTACTTTTTATATGTAGTACTATACCTTCTAGCATATTTTATTTGTTTCTGTAAACACAAAATATCCTAATATTGTTTAAAAGGGTTTTTTGCATAAATTGAAGTATTTAAAAATGTAGTTTTCATGTCTACATGATTGACAATAATTATTTTTGTTTGGAAATAACATATGTGTTTTTTTGTATATAAAATCTGTAACTTGTTTACCATCTATCCATTTTTATATTAATACACAAATACGCACCTATGTGACTGTTTTGAAAACTTTCATATTTTGTGCATAGTTCTATAGATGTAAAAAAGCAAATATTTTTTTGTCTCTTAAATTTATTTATAACTAGTCGGAGACATTTTGAACTTTACCTTGCGCAGAACCAGCAGCCCTTTTTGTTAACTTTTGCTTATTATGATACCTGTTAACTTTTTTAAAAAATACTCTCTGCATATCTGCAAGGATGTAAACATTTTAATAACTATTTTCCGTACGACCATTATAAATTTTATACAGAAATTAAATATGGTTGTTAGGAAATTTTGTGGTAATGTCCGTCTATTACGTATTGTTTTAAAAAATAAAATCAAATACAAACCAACATTTATTTGGCTGAACCTTTTATGTTACGAACCATATTATCATTTTTATTATTATTAAAAAATCAATTACTACAAAAGGACAAACCATAGGGCTTAAACAAATCACTTTTCTAGATATGCACTGATGTGCTTTGTATTTGTGTTGCAACATTTATGGGGTTTTTGTAGTCCTTTCAAAGCTCTGCATATACCAAAAAAACGAACAAAACCAAAATAAGCCTACGTGCAGTTAAAACGACAGTCCTGTCACTAAAAATTATTAGCAAAAAACATATGCGTACTATTTTTTTAGGTTTTCATAGCTTTACAAACTATTTTTATTATGAAAAAAAAATTACTATATTTTTTTATGTAAAAAATAACGGAATATCGACATTTTCTCATATTTATACACATTGTATATTTTTAAAAAAATTGTGGACATTATAAATACTGCCTCGTCAAAAATAATTGCAGTAACTTATTCAAATACAAAAATAAAAAAGCAACGATATTGTTAACTACTGGTAAACTACTTTTTTGGGCGTAATATTTTGTATTAAGTTGTAACTAAAAATGCGTGCAAATAAGTAAAGGCATTGATTACAAGTTTTTTACAGTTTTTTTTTTTGTTGGAATAATAATCTACAAATTCGTATGCTCGAACACTACACCAACTAAAAATGTAAGACTACATTACAATTAACAAGTTTTTAAAACTTTGGTAGTAAGCGAAAAAAATAAGGTCTCTATGAATTAAAAAAAAAAACCCATAATTTATTTATAATGTAGTAGTTTGTCCAAAAACAAAAATTTGGTTATATCTATGATTGTTTTATTTTTTTAATTTGCCTATAAAGGCACATATGACGCAACTATAAATTGTTCTAATGTATATGTTATAAAAATAAAGTCTAAACAATTATTTTTACATCTCTTAAAATTTATGCGAAGACTTACAAATAAACAAATAAGTTTTTTTTTACAAGCGCAATTCTTTTTATTAGTTCTTGAAAAGAAATGCTAACCAAGGCAAAAAATTCTAAGCCGTTATTAATAATATATAAATTTTGTATTTTGTATGTTTAGCCAATTGTAAACATTCAATAAAAAAAGCTGTTTTTTTTTTATAAATTATTACACATTTATGATTAAATTTTTTTTAAGTGGCTTTTTGCATTTTTAATACTTAAAATATGTGGATATAAATATTAAATAAATATAATTTTTATATTAAAAATTTAGCGTGTAATTTATACACAATGTAAGTGTGCGCTGGTATCCTAAAAACCGCATACATTACGTAACAGTTTGCCAAAACAATTATTTTTTTTATTTATTAGGCAAAAGTTTTTTTTTTTTATTTTACAAAATAAAAACATTTTTTTTTATATACAGTAAAAATTTTCATTTTATGTGACTATTTTCCACTTATTGTATTTTTCTTTAGCAAAGGAACAATTGCTGTATTACTCGCTTAATACATATTTTTGGTCAAAAAGTCTTCTACTTTCATTTTCTCTGAATTCAAAGAGATTTTTGTATATTTTTTGAACAGGAAACATATGTATAGCATTGGCGTAAAGAATGGATAAGGAGAAACTCTCCTCGCTGCTATAAAAAATTTGCACCGCAACTTGAGGATTTTTTTTCATGCTGTATTTTGTTATCTAAAAAAACCGTAATTCGAAATTTAAATCCGAACTTTTTTAATAAACATATAAAACAAATATACATTGCAAAATAATGTTTTACTGTATTTTGTGTCACAAAAAAAAATAACTCCGGTTAAAAAAAAAGCTGCCTACGTGCTTAATAAATAGTAGTGGTGTTGTAAAAGGGAACGTGGCCTTACATGTAGTAATAAAAACACGCATAAATGCTATTTTAATTTTTGAACAAAGTTTTTTTAAAAAAATAAATGTATATTGGGTGTGAATTTTACACGCAAACTTTTTTAATAATGAGTTTGTATTTTATACATCGTATAGTGTGCCTTTGAAAACATATCAATGTTTTATGTAATGCGAGTTGGGGTTGTATCAGCAACCCCTAGTATAAAAAGCTTAATATAGCTTAAAAAACGGTTTACCAGCGCTACATACGGAACTCGTGCTTCTGTGCAAGAATCGGTACTCGAAATGTGCTTGAAACATCTAACACGGGTTTTAGTAGCTCCTAATAATTGGTCCAATATCTCATACAGTGATTTTAAACACGAAATGAAACAAGATTCATTAGTTATACTTGTTGTATTACAACTGTAAAAGAGTTATAAATCAAAAGCAGAAAAGTTACTCTAATGTCTTTTCCACCACGAAGAAATGCTGCCCGCGGCAACGCGCCCTCTTCCAACCATGCGTATAGGTAATCTTGTAAGAACATATTGAGTGTACCTAAGGGCTACCAGAACTATATGTATGCGTAAAAAAGAGATTTTTAATTACTTTAGTGTTGTGTAATTTTTTTTACAAAAAAAGCAATTATCTAACATTTTTTGCTGTATTTTGCTTTGCGTCTAGTACATGCTATCGTTATCATAATAAGATGATGAAAAAAAGCATTGCATTTAGCAGGTATTAATACGGAAACAAACGAGTAATTTTTTTTTACGTGAAACTTTTTTATAAACTATTTCTATGGCGAGTTGAAGATGTTATCTTATAATGTATCGTACCGAAAAGCAAAACACTATGATAAACAATTTTATAAAAAGAGTCATGTCGTGTATTTTAAAGAGATTTTGCAGTTTTTTTACTAATGCCATAGAAAAATTTTTGTTAAGTGTGTCATGGTTGTAAATACATGAGCAATATTAATTATGCATACATGAATAGCAAAGCAGAACTTACGGATGCGTGTTTTAGTTTTTTGCAAGGATATTAAAATCTATGTGTTAGGTGATTTAAGGTAAAATGATGTTTCACGTAAAATCGTTTTTGTAAAACAGTATAAAATACCGTTTCTTTGTTTTTAGTTGTAGCGTATACGTATACATGAAATTTAAAAAGACAGGAGCATATAAGTGTTTGTTTTATAAATATGCAAAAAAAATACTAAGTAAAAAACATTTTACTTTCTATTATTTTGTTTCAAAAGTATATTTGTTACAAAAAACAAAAAAGTACATTTTATGGCACAAACTGCTTCAATTGCACTTTTCCTTGACATAAACGCTGTGTGAATAATTTTAAATCGTTTTCTATTTTAATTTTGCTTCGAAGTTTTTCTGTTAGCGTATTCACCGTTCTACAGACAACATACGAAAAGCATGTTAAAAAGTTATACTTGTAAGTTTTACGTGATCATATGTATCTATATATTAATTTTGTTTTTTTTGTCTTATTATGCAATAGGCACATTTTCAAGACAAATGAAAAAGCTTTTATAATTAAAATATAAGTAAAAACAACTGAAATGATACTCACATTGCGTTAAAAGCCTAATTACTTGTTTTTTTTATTTTTAGCATAAACGTTTTTATGCATATTCTTTTTACTGGAATTCTTTTATAGTAACACTATACAAAAAACTTTTATGACTAAGAAAAAAAAAATACAGTGATTATTTGCATGAAAAAATTTTTTTTATACTTATTTACACGATCGCTGTAAATACATTCGAATGCAGTCAACAATAGATTTTGGCGATCCGCATAAGTAGTTTTTATACATTTTGCTTATAAACGGAAGATAGGACAACGGAGAATAAGGTAAATAATTTAGAATGCATGTTTTTTGATTGTCAAAAAAAAATTAAACATAGCATACCTATATTAAAAGATGATTGCGAAGATTATATACGATAAACTTTCTATGCGTAAAAATCAAGTTCCGAAGTGAGCAAAAGGCACTAAGTTTAATTTGTTAGCAGCTTAGAATTGATTTTATTTCTGGCTTTAAATTGTTTTGCCTCAATCTTCAATCGTCGATGAAACAGTTTTAACACCAACAAAACGTAATTTTATATACGATCTGGTTGTTACAACGGCTTTAGAAATTCTCCGACTGAATGCTTTACAAAGCATTTGCAGATAAAAAGAATAAAATGCCACGTAAAATATACTGTCTGCTAGTTTTAATAAGTCAAGCGTGTTCAACTCTGTTGTTAATATGCTTTTTAGTATTTGATATGAAATCTTTTTTTTTTACAATGTGATATTCTAAATAAATGCAAAGAAAAAGTTAGTTTGTCAATCAATAAAATTTATATACAAACAAAAAATAACAATGTTAACCCATCAAAACAAAAAACAAACAAAAAAATTTTTTTTATGTTTTGTAGCTTTTAAAATCAAGTTCAAAGACTTACGGGCAAAAAATAACTTAGGCAAAAAGGGAGTTAATGACCCCCCGGGGCTACTTTCCCGCCCGCAAGAACATCGATTTCCAACCACCTCGGTGTCCCGGGGTTAGGCCTGATTTAAAGGGGGCTTATCTCGCCGGGCCAAATTGTCAAAACAAATAGATAATGCCATATAAGAAGTACAAAAGCAGCGTTGAACTGAAAAATAGTGTACATTGCTACATGTTATATAAAACAGGTGATGTTCAGTGTAAGAGTATCTTTTTTTTAAGTTTGTATTTTCTTTTTTATATATAAAAAAAGCACCGTATTAGATTAAAACGTATTAATATATGTCTGGAGGCCATTTTACGTACATATATGTAAAAACTGGTAATAATTTTTTTTAATCAAATTACATGGTTTGCATTTTGTCTGCGTATACTCAGGTATCCCGTGCTTTATGCCTTTTTGGACCACTTCGATATAGCTTATCAGTCAAAAAGCAACACAATAAATATAATAGTATGTAATTTGTGTCCAATGTACACAACTCATGATAACTAAAACTTAAGGCGTTCAAACTGGTGAAGAACAACACACATACTACACAAATGATCAGAAAACCGGTTTTGTTTCAAACTTGTACAATTATATTGTTTTATGTCATACGCAAAGCATATCTATCTGTATAATTCTGGTAACATATTGATCTACTTTATACATGCACAAACCTTGACTCGTATAACAAAAAAAATATTTAAAAATATTTTTTTGCAGTTTATGCTTATTTTGCGGTTTTTTTTATGCATTTTGTAGTGTTGGAATGTTCAAGCAACATCATTTTTATACGTTAAAACTTTACTTGCCAGAGTATATGTAAACAAGCTTGAATACTTTTTAGAAAACTGCGTTATGTATTACGTTGTTAGGTAACAGTTTAAAAACAAGTTGAAAGTAAACTTTACTAAAATATCCATGCTACAGTACCCATTTTTTTAATGTACAACGAGTCCTTTGTAATAACAGTAGATCTTTGATTTTTACACTATGTAGGTACATAGCGTCGCATTCTGGAATTGATTCCCATAATTTTCTGCCATAAAATGTCTACTTTTTGCGCAGTTAACTGGTAAATAATTACGCAAAAGCTACAAAAAAATGAAATAAAGTACAAAAAAATATTTTATGTACACAACATGCCTTTTACGTTTGCACTTCACCGTGTGCTGTGTTTAATTTATATGACCATAAATTGTTGAACATTCATAAACTATACAAATAGTATTATTAAATTTAAATTTTGTCTAAATTCAATAATCTTTATACACGTACTTTCTTATTAAACGTTTGAACCAATACAAACTATGCTTTCGGTATATAAAATGTCTACGTATATATGCACATGACAAAATTTACATAAAAAATCTACTCAAAAACTGGATGTCGGTCTATCAAGTATGGGCTTTTGCAACAAGTACAGTAACTTAAAAATATTTTAGCGGCCGGTATTGCGGTTAAAAACGCATGAAAAAAGGATTTCCCAAAAGTTTACATAATTTTCGTATTTTACATTTTATCTATATAAACAACAATAAAAAACAAAATATAAAAATATAAGATTCGAGGATATTTGTTGTGGTTTTACTTCTCTTATTCATCTGCATTGTATTTATATACAGGAACTTTGCATTTTATATTTTATAAGGATTTGAAATCCACTATTTGTGTTTGTCCTTCTTTAATTTTAAATTAATTATCTTACAAATGCAAATATAGTATTGTATAGTTTTTAATATGCATTCATCAAGCATATAAATGTTTATAAATATAGAAATCAAGTAAAGAGCATGCACAGAAAAAAAGTAAACTAGAGAAGTACAAAAAATGTATTGTGTCTACGACTAAACTATTATAAAGTTGCAAACCTTTGTTATCGATATTGATATCAAGTACACATTAATTACGTATGATTAAAAAGATGACTGATTATGACCTAAAATAACTTCAGAATCAATTACTTGTTTTTCTAACATCATTTACTAGAATTTAGGGATAGCATTTTGTACAAATTAATTTTTTTTTGGTATAGATTTTATTTTTTAATAATTCTTTTTTTTTGGCAGTTAAATTTTTTGGTTTCTTAATGGCCATTTTCGTCTACATAATTATTCCCATTATTATCAGTAGGGTTATACACCATATACACAAAAAAAAATTGTATTTTATATCTACCCCCGGATCAAGATTTTCTGAGCCCGGGGATTGTTTAAAAGTCTATTTTTTCAGCAAGAACACCAGGGTCTCGGGGCCCGGAGTTTGACATCCCTAGAGGCAAGATATAAATAGGTCTTAAATGGAAAATAAATGAATTATTCTGATTACGTAGAAAAATCAAGTATGAAATTGTTATCTTTGTAAGCTTTATATTTTTAAGAACAAAAATATGTAGTCTTTTGTTATTTAAATCATATTTATTGACAACAAAATGATAGTTCAGGCTTGTATTAGTCGGGTTTGTGCATTTTTTTGTACTTGATGCCACTTTTAGAGCGTATTTCTGCCGGCATTTTTTTCCACCCCCCTTTTTTTGGAAATTTTATCCGGTGTAAAAACTGTAAAAAATTTATTCGTATGCAGAAAACTTGTTCGCAAAGGTTTTTTCTGTGGGCTAAAATCTGTATTTTTGTGTTGCAACATTACATGTTATTCGGATATGTTTTTTTTTGCATTCAAAAAACAGAGTAAATACCAATACGTTTTTGGACAGTTTTTGTATTCACAAAAGATTTTTTAACCATAGAATGTTATGCAAGAGGTTTTCGTTGTTTGAATTGTAAAAAACAGTGCTTGTCAATCAAAACATAAGCCGCATATAAATATAACTTTTGTAAAAGGTTAGTTTACTGGGCATTTGCAACCAGTAACAACCTTTTTTAATATAAATTTACACAATTACACAAGTGTTTACATTTAAAAATCCCAATACGAATAAATATATGTACCTATCTCTAAACAAATGAGATTTATATGGCGATCTGTAGCTCGTCTTCCAAGTGCAAATACGGTATGATTTTGTTATAGATCCGATAAGTAGATTTTGACGCATATAACTTTTTTTTACCATACTTTTTTTCTTGACTATCTATAATAGAGTTTTAAATATTATAAAATATACAGTACAGCCCCATCAAACATTGTCAACGTCTTGCCTGTATTGCAAATGTTTTTTTATGCAATGGATAAGCGAAGAAAACCATATATAGAGAAGCGACATGGCTGTCAAATTTAAAAAAAAACGATTTTAAACAACAGATATTAGTGTCGGGTAATGGATAAGGATTAAATGTAAAAAGCAAATAGACTAAGGGAATGTAGCAGGTAAAATCGTTGTTTGAACGAATGCAATTTAAACACAAAAGCACCGTGTGGTTTACAAAAAAAGTGCCGCGTAAAAATTTAATTACTAACAAAATACATTAATATTGATTTGACAGAACTTGTCGCAGTGATTACAAAAATTTAAATTTTGTCAATTGGTAAAACATTTTATCATTATTGCGGTTAATTCAATAAGGAGTCTTTTTTTTTGAGAGTTTCAAAAATTCTTTATAAGCTTAATTCGAGTCATTTTTGAGTATATTACAAGATTTACGGATATTGTTTACAGTGGATCTAAATCTAGTCTAGGGTTTGCCAATTTGGAGACCTTTTACCAGGGTATGCGGTAAAAAAATTCAATTTAAAATAACCAGGGTTTTTTTGTTTATACCCGCGTATTTAATAAAAATATGCCTGTAAAGAACCGATATAATAACAATACAAGATGCTTTTCTTAATATAAAAAAATATAATCACAGAGTTTGCTTCTAAAAGTTAAAAATTATTTTGTTTTTAATGGTCTTAAATACAACAGACAAGTAATAATAATACAGTTTTTTTGTTGGGTGTCCTACCCCATATAAAAAAGCTGGAACATAAATGGCAAAGAGAAAATTTATATGCCGATAAATGTACAAAGACTTTTTGTAAAAATATCGTACAGCTCTTGATGTATGTCAATACATTTTGCTTTCCAGTTTCCGAGTAAAAATAAAAATACGTGTCAATAATTTAGTTATAATATAAATGCATACATAAAGAATATCTACATAATAAACAGTTACGCCCAACTTTTATAAAATTTTCAAGTATAAAAATCTAATATCCTAGCTTCTACAAGGCTTGGTGCACTTTGCGCCGAAGGTGCATTTTGCCTTAAACGCATAAAAAAAGCAAAAAATGTAAATCTAAGCACACAGTCATATAAATCAACATAAAATAACAATTAAAGTAAAATAATCATGGAACAATTAAAAAATAAGTTTTTAAATAAAAATGCGCAAAGTACCAGGAATTTATAATAATGCCTACTTTTTTTAAAAAAAGGATTCATAATTGCGTAAGCTTTTTTTTTGGGAGGCGATCAGATAATATGCGCAGTTATTCATTTTGTTATGAGTACCATTTTGCGCCGAACCCTATTTTAAAAAAAACGGCCCCTTTTTGCTAACTAAAAACATATGAATATATACGAAACATGCCAATTGCACCTGTATATATTTTTTTATTTGTCATATAGGCTCTTATTTTTTCTTTTGCATTTTCTAACAATAACCCAACATCTAACCCTGCCCCTGACCACTGAATAAGTATAGCTACACTGCTTAAACATTGGTATAAACGTTGGTCTGCGTTTTATTTTTTTTTTTGGGTACTTTTTTAGCATAAATATTTTCAATGTTTTTTATTTTTTTCGAAATTATCGCAGTTAAATGTATTTTTTGTTGATTTTAATGACTATGTGCTCAGATTCGCATTTTTATCTTTTTTTTATGCGTTTGAGGAAAAATGCACCTTCGGCGCAAAGTGCACCAGCTTTTTTAAAAGTAGTATTCATGTGTTTTTTGTTAATATTAAAATCTGTCTTTGCAATTTATACTTGCAACAAACATTTTTTTTGTATTTTAAAACATTTGTTGCCACCTTTCTTTATATCCCTTAGTATTTTAGAAGCTTATTACCAGCAATTTTATCCTGGTTAATGTTTAAGTACAAATTAGCAAACCAAAAGCAAGTAACCTATTTGTTAAACTTTGTTATGCGGTCGGGTATTTTAAGCATTACACGAATTCAAAGACAGTTATTTAGTAATTTTTACTTGTGTAAGTGTTGCAGAAAACATTGTTACTAGCAGGTAATTGTTTGTTTTGACACTGTTAATAACCAAGCTTCCATATAGAAGATATTATTTAGATACTAAAAAAATAATTGAAAAAAGTTGATTGTTAGATAACATTAAATGATAAAATAAAACAAGGAGCATCCAAGTCATGATATAAGACTACAGAGTGTGAGCAAACAAATTGCACATGAAAACAAATTTCAAAAGAAATACAAATGGCTTATCGTGTGCTTTTTGCAGTTGGCTGTTTACCTTTGCGTATTTTCACTAGTGTTCGCTTTTTTTTGTGAGCAAACTTTAGATAGATCTACCCTTGATGCGCTTAGCTTAATGAAATTCAGTTTCTTTTTCTTTTATTTCTCTGTTGCAGATTTTATTGCCTTTCTTTTCAGTTTATGAGACAGTAATTCTTTCCAATATACAAAAAGACGTATAAAGGATCAAAATAAATAGAATTACAATGCTTAGTTGTAGTTTAAAAAAATTTCCGATGTTTTTCAAGAGAACGTAAAGCTTTTTAGGACTGATTTTTACAATGTTAATAAGCGGGAACACAAAAAAAAACCTTAAACACGCATAGGGTTTTATAATACATTTCTAGTACATTAAAGCATTTTTTTAGTACATTTCTAGTATTCCTGTGCCTTGTTTTACATAGAGTTGGTATAGTTTTACCTTAAATTTACGGCATGAGTGTTCATGGCAATTGCGTACTCCTGTAAACAACGCAAAAATTTTTTTGTAGTATGATTAAAAATAAATGGCAACTGAACGCGTCTAGGCACAGCAAAATCCCATACCTACGCCATTTCAGTCTTTTGAGTCCATAAAAAATCATGCAAAGGTTACTATGCAGGTAAAAAATATCGCGCATATAAAATAAGTGTTTGCGTTGTATGTAGCACTAGAGAAATCAACGAATAATATGTTGAATCTGTTTTAGTACTATTAAATATCAAAAACACTCAAAGATGCTTACTCAATACTTTTTAAACGATCATTATATGCTTCGACTTTCCGACACAACAAAAAAAAAAACTGAAGCAACAATGATGTATAATTTTCAGTACTTTTTGTCAACTGGGCAACAATATGAATGAAAAAAAACAAAAGCGCAAAACAAAGACTTGCAATATATATAATATAGACGATAATATTTAAGGAGACAAGCCTAGGCGGATATAAAAAAAAAAGTAAAAGAATCTTATTAAGAGATATGTCGGTAAAAAACGGATAAAAAAGATTAGCTCCAACATAAAAAAAAACATGGCGAAAAAAAATACTTTGGAAGTTTCCAGCAATGTAATAACTTTCACGCTACAAGATCAAGATGATTTACGTAAAAACGTTTTCTTGTTTGTTTGTCAAAAAGTACTATATGAGTTTGTTCTTGCATGATCCGCTAACGCCTTAGACAAATAACCATCATATGGAGACTAAAAAAATAAGACAATAAGTGTTTAGTTTATTATCACCTCTGTATTCGTGTGTCCAACCGTGTTCATACCTATAAAAGAATTGTGAAAGATTGGCTAAACGCCAGCTTGCTTTTATATAAAAAGCGAGTAGGCAAATTGTGTATTTGCTTCAGTACTTTTTAATAATTAGCCTGCTGCAACTATACTGGAAGTTTTTCCTGTATTACGATTTAATTCGTTATAGAGAAACATTATCTTATATCATCGTTTTTATTGTTTTTGTACTTTTTTATCTCCTTAATTTGTGTGATTTCAAGACGATGCTCTTAATGTGCAGAGGTTTTAAAGAATTGTTTAATAACAAAAGAACCTGCATTTCTTTTTAATAATATGACTACTTGGTTCTTCATCTGTTGGGTTCGTAAAATATTTGCCAAAGTTAGAAGAACTAAAAAATAAATTCAAAATTGCAGACATTTTACAAGTTAACCGTTGATGTGTGGCTTTAAAGTTTTTTTGTCGAAGCACATGTTGCTTTATGCACGCTATACAGCTGATTTTGACAGGAACGCTAGCATTTTAAAAACTACAAGGGTTTTTTTATTTAGTATAATTTTAAATAACTCTTATAAAAAAAAGTGACTTTTTGCGTAAGCAAAAATTTCTGTGTTGTTTACAAAATTTTAAAAAATATTTACGTGTTTTTTTATAAAATTTGCACCCCCCCAGAAAATTTTTACGATATCACCACTGGTCTTATGACATCTAAATTAAAAACAATTACAACCATAGAACGGGGTTGTATAGCTAAAAACACAATTTATGACAACGTGAGCAAAAAAAAACATGATTTACTTAAGAATTATAACTCAAAAAACCTAGTTGTTACCATATTCCTTAGATCGCGTCAAAAACTACAGTTTTTGGGTGTGTTTGCACCCCTTGTTTTCATTTATGTAATTTGCGTTAAAAATAAGTTAAGCTACTTGTTTATATTCTTTTTTTATATATTAAGTATTTTTACAATATAAACACATTCAATGTCGCAAAAAATAAATTTATTAAAAATACTATTTGCATGTTTTAAGTATCGAAATGCGGTATGATACAGGTTTTGATACTTGTAACGCCTATGACAGCCTTGCTTTGTACCAGAAACAGATTTTAAGGGCTTTAATAGATCCATAGTTTTATTAAAAATAACCCGATAAACAAAAAAATATACATGCTTAAAAAGACGCAATATGTAAGTTTAAGACCGAATTTGCGTACGAAACAAAAATTTGCACCAGAGGCTCTTAAATTCCTAGATCCTCCTCTGGGTAAATACTGTATCGCGCTAAATTAAAAACTCTTTAAATAATTTTCATATGCTGTAAACAGCGGTGCTATCTATAGGTGTTTAAACCCAATCCGTAAGAAGTGGGGCCTCCGTCTAAGGGGGGCCCTCTTTTGAACCTTTTTTGTAAATTGTATGATGATAAAGCATTTTAAATGGTTCTTGAATTTTTTTTTTGTACCTCTGAATTGTCTTTGTTCAGTGAAATATCTTTTACTCGCTTTGCTTGTATTTTAAAGACAAAATTCTTGCTTTTTTTTATAAAAAAAAAGGGTTTAAGGGCCCTCTTTTTTCAAATATTGATTTCCATTTACGTGCCTGGTTGTAAACCCCCAGCAGCAAAAAGTAAAAATAAACTTATCGGGGTTTGACGTTCCTCACTTTTACACAGATACAAATCTTTTAAAGAACGAAAACAATGTAAAGTTTAGTTTGCTTAGTCGAACAAATAAAGTAGTTATAATCAGATAAGGTTTGTCTGGTAGCATTGTTGTATAATTTGGAACACTTCTTTATTTTGTAAGGTTTAAGTTCCAATCAAAATACAAAATTTAGTAACCACAGGAATTTTTTATTTGTTTACTGTATAATTATCGTGTATTAAGGTAATTTTACACTGCCAAATAAAAAAAAAGTGTAAAAAAGATTTTTACACGCCTAAAGACTGCAGAAAGCACTAAAGCTATTTTTTTTGTATAAGGTGAAAAAAAAGAATTTAAGCCAAAAAGATACAAGCACAAAAAGAAGTTGCTTAATAGCCAAAAAAAATATTTTATTTTACATTTTGTTTGTCTAAGATCTCAAAAAAAAACAATTTAATGCAATCCATGCATTTAAACATTTTTTTTTTGATATGAATTTCTAAAACATAATTATTTGTATATTGCATTTTACTGTATGCTAATAAATAAATAAAAAAATCAAAAATATAAAAATATAACAAAAAGAAAGAAAAAAAAAGACAAACTGTAATAAAAACCGAAAAAAGCAAAAAAATCAAGATAGAGCTGTAATAGACATTTTACGAGACACGCTACAAAATTGTAGCAAAAAAAAACAGGTATGCGTATATGATGCTTGTGTTTTGCTGCCCATTAGGGCAATCAAAAAAGTTTTTTAAAAACGCCTTATAAAGTTATAAATATATTGTTGCAATATCGAGGCAAAATTTATAATTTTTTTAAGTTTTCTGCGCGTAAAATATATCGCAATAAGTTTTAGCGATAACACTTCTTTTTTAATTCTTATATATGAGCTATATAAACATTAAGAAAAGCAACACAGTATTATAAAATAACAATAATTTTCTGCATTTATCTACGAAATACACTCTTTGTATTTAAAAATGTAAGGATAAATACCAAACAGCACTAGTTTACACATATAAAGATTTTTGGTGTCTTTTTTCCATTAACCGTTTCTTTGCTGCACTTCATGTAAGTTTTTTGCCACATCAGGCAAATAGTAACCAGTATAAAACTGTATACATGTGTTTATATTTTTTGACCTAGGTATCATAAGTACAAAAAAATAAATATAAGCAATTTAATTTTACAAATAAAACCCCTTTTTATGTAATAACAATATTACAAACTATTACGTTAATAAAGTTGCGTAAAGTAACATGTATCCTGCAAAGAAGCAAATTGGAACAAAAATGTTGCGTTGTTTTTTACAAGTAAACTTATGAGCAGTTTACACCCGTAAACAAAATCACATATTGTTTCTATGACAAATTTATTGCAGATAAGCTTGTACGCTTAAGCAACAACGAAAGTAGAAACCTTGTTTGTTCCATTGCACATAACTAGTGCATTTAGAGCATGATAGCGTTTTTAATTATCTTCAAAGTAGAAAAAATAGTTCAGAACCAAAACTTTTATAATGCTGTGCAACAAAACAATATTAAAGCTATATCTGTTTATATTAAAATGTTTTTTTTGGCCGGTAACTCACAATATATAAAATGCAATATTTACATGCACACAGGCCCGAATATTGTTGTTTTATTTACATTTTAAATTAGAAAAAATTATGTAAGATATAAATGTTATAATGACGTTTACTATAATATTCTAGAATTTGATACGCGTTTTTTTTTGTATATGATATAGCAATAACACTTACTTTTTGTGCATTTTATATCGTAATTAGGAGAAGCTGTATTCAAACTTATAATAATAATGTATCTTTTTTTGTTATTAATTTATACATATTATTGGACAGTGGCGTAGCCAGGATTTTTTTAGGAGGGGGCACAAAAAGTTTAATGAGCTAAAACGACAAAAAAAAATATTTTTATTTTTTGCAAAATATTTTAAGAATTTTTAAAAAATATATTTTTTATAAATATATTTTTTTCGCATATTTTAAGGCCCTAAAAA